>JAJIYU010013055.1:0-14101 GCA_030144865.1 Tinospora cordifolia
ATAAATAATTTTTTAGGGACCTCTAAATAATTATTTTGAGGACCGCCTAGGCCCCGCCTCGCCTTATGATGGCTTAACGCCTTAAACCGCCTTACCGCCTTGACAACACTGGCAGGAGGGAGCGCAGGGTAGCGGCATTGTAGGAGCAGCGAGAGGAGATTTAGTGTGGTTCGTTCAGTACTGAAACTGAAATACGCGGGAAGCGGGTGCTAACAAGGGCCACTTTCAGAGTTTCTGAACCGAAAAACGCTGGTTCTTGGATTGCAGTCCTTGGAGTTTCTAGGCCGATTAAGCTGAGGATGGTACGTAAGTTTGCAACTGTATGCAACACTAAGAAGGCGAAATACAACAATTGGGCACCTTTAAATGAAACTGAGCAGTATAGTTTAAACGGCCTAAGAAAATGAACCAGGCCAAAATTTTGGTTTTGAACGGCATTGTCGCCTTCCAAATTGGGTCAAGGTTGTAGTTGTTTGGCGTGGAGACCTCAACAATGAAGGTTGCATAGTAGGATTTAGCATAAAAGGTCCCTGAGTCCTCTCCAATCCATCGCCGAGAATCTTCTTGATGCAATAGGTGAAGGTTTTCTAATCGCTGAAGCATGACAATGAGGTCTTCAATCACTTCATCTTTGAGACCACGCCAGAAGTTCAATATCCAGCCAGCATGAGGATCATTCTGGCCCTGGCTACTGGAACGAAGCTGAAAAAGAGTAGCAAAGGGATGTTCGACCAATCTGAAAAGTCTTGGAAATTCTTCTTTCAAGGAGATCTGCCCATTCCAGATGCCCTCCCAAGCCCTGATACATTTCCCGTTGCCCATTTTCCACTAGATTTGCCTAAAGAACCGCGGATAGATGGAGTGGATGAATCTCCATGGTGATCTACCGGTAACTCTGCCATTCAGCCCCGCGATCATGCCATTAAGAGATGAGCCATGAATACTGTCAAAGATCTTTCCTCAAAGAAGGTTCAAAGCCTTACGGAACTGCCACAACCTCTTGGCAGCTAAAGTAAGATCCCTAAATTTAAGAATTTTCATGCCTAGGCCCCCGTTATTAGTCAGTTGGTTGATTTGCTTCCAGTTGATGAGGAACTACGATTTCTCTAAATTTTCACCTTTCCAAAAGAAACGCCAGAGATTCCTTTCAATATCCTTGCGGAAAAACACCGACATTTGAAAGATGGATATGAAATATGAGGGAAGGGCCTCCAGAACGAATTTAATTAGCAGCAGCCGCCTCCTCTGGAAATGTAGCTGCCCTTCCAACCATAAATTCTCTTCTTAACAATCTGCATAAACGGCTCCTAGAATGAAAACTTCTTAGGATTGCCTCTCATGGGAAGGTCGAGGTACTTCATAGGCCACTACTGGCAAAGATACCCAGACTTTTGATAGCTTGAGCCAGCGTCGACTCAAAGATATTAATACCCACCAGCTGGCTCTTGTGAAAGTTTATCTTCAAGCCAGAGATTAGGAAGAAGCTCTCTAACACCTTAGAGAACATGTTCCAACTACGAACATTATTGTTCAAGAAGAAGAGGGAGTCGTCAGCACAAAGAAGGTGAGTTAGATGAATCCTCCTAGATCCCACCTCGAAGCCTTGTAATCCATGAGTCATAACCTTCCGAACGATGTCGTGCAAGCTATCAACTACCAAGATGTAGAGAAAAGGAGACAGAGGGTCACCTTGTCTCAGACCTCTAGAAGCAGCCGTCTTGCCTCTCGGCCTACCATTGATGATAATCGAATAGGAAACTGAGGAAATGCAACCCCGAATCCATCTACATCATCTGACCCCAAAACCTTTTTTCTTCAACACATAGAGCAGGTAACTCCATCAAACGGAGTCATATGCCTTAGAGAAATCAATTTTGACAACCAATCCCTCTTTATGACGAACCCTGCAATCCTCTACAGCTTCATTTGCTATCAAAATAGCGTGAAGGATGTGGCGATGATTGATGAAGCCCATTTGATTTTCAGCTATAGTATCTTGAATTACTTCTTTGAGTCTTTTCATTAGGACTCGGGCTATAATTTTGTAAAGGCTAGTTACAAAGCTAATGGGACAGTAATCTTCCACTTGCACCAGATTCCTCTTCTTGGGAATGAGATGGACATATGTCTCATTGGTACATTTATTAACAACTCCTGAGGAGCAGAAGCCTTCAACCGTGTGCATGATATCCTATTTCAGGAGAGGCCAGTTCTTTTGGTAAAAGAGCATAGAATAGCCATCCGGACCTAGGGCTTTCTCTCCTTCACAATTAAACACAGCTTCCCCGACTTCCTCCTCTGTAAAAGGTCGTTCCAACCACTCTTTCTGATCATCAGAAATGAGATTCCAATCAATCCCTTCTATGGCCCAACGGGGGGTTTTAGAATCTGGGAAAATCTTAGAGAAATAATTAATAATGTGTTGTTGGATGTCTTCGGTAGAATCCAAGAGGACTTCATCAGTTAGCTCCAATTTAGAGATAAATGCTTGAGCCCTCTGAAAGGATAAGATACGATGAAAAAACTTAGTGTTAGTATCCCCTCCTTAGCCATTTGATTTTGGCTTTCTGGCAAGCAATCCAACCCAATCTGTTGTCAATCATTGTCAACTACTGCAGGATATGGTTTCTTTCCTCCTCTCTCTCATGACAATCGCCGGTTTGCTCAATTTGACTATCAATCTCTCGCAGCTTCTTAGACAGAGAAAGCTTGTCTTTAAGGTCTTCTAACCTAAAATTTCTGCTCCACTCCTTCAATTCCCGCTTGAGACATTTAAGTTTTTGCATAAATGTGTAACCTGGCCACGAATGGTTAATCGACTTGATCCGCAGCCTCTAATACTCCAGGATAAAATCCACATTGAATCTTTGAAAGTCCAACCCAGCAAGAGCCAATCAATCAGATTCCTCCAATTGAAAAGGTTAGATATCAATCTCCTTCAGGAATTCTGCTACTCTTTTGGCTTCTTTTTCCCCGTCTTGGACCCTATGGTCACCGGAGAGATGCCATCAATGCGAGGGTTCCACTTCTTCCGTCTCCATGAACATGGGTTGCTAAGGAACAACATACTCTAAAATAGGAGGGTGACGAACATACCTTAGGATTACGGAAGACATCTCCAGTAAGCATCGCCCCAGAGCCTGTGTCAATTTCTCCAAGATTTATGTTCAGCCAGGGGGAGCTAGAAAGAGGCATCACCGAAATCATTTCTTCCAACTCGGATGAGGGTTCAACATAGATAACCTCCTTTCCCTTGTGTTTAGCCAGACTTTTCAATTCAATCCATTTTTTGTTGGATCATTCCTGATTTTCTTTGTTTCTACTGTACGTGCACAGAGGGGGCCCGTCTGAATGTCCCAATGGGCTTCACTCCACCCACCCATAAGACTATTGGTCCAAAATTGGAAGCATAAGTTCTGATTTCTTTGGGCCAGGCCCACCTAACTCCTGAGCCCCGTCCGTGTGCAAACCAGGACGCCCAGACACTTCGATGGGAACATCGTTGTTTGTACCAAGCCCACCTTTCTTCAAACCCATACTTTCAACTCCACTCAGAAATCCAGGTGGCCCATCCTCCTCTTCGTTGGTAGACTCCTGCACCCCTACTATTTGGACGCTTGTGTGGCTCCTTAATGACTTGACCTTTCTACTTGTAAGACGTCGAGTTGCGCAATCTAACTTCTTCTAGCTAACCTCACTCTCAGATCGGCGTACAATGTTGTCATAGGCACCATTTTCGAACCCTCCTCCGTTTGAGCGTTGCACCGTTGGGGATTCTCCACAGCCATTAAGCAGACTGTCACCTGTTTTCGTGCCTTGTCTCTAGCTTTCTTCACCTCTGAACACCACTGTTTCTGCAGATCATAGAACTGGAGCTCTGTGACCCCATCATCATCGAATATTTCCAATTCAGTAAGCAAAAACCCTGACAGGAATCTCAAACTTTCATGATTGGGAGCTCTCGTGACTGGTTAGATAAAGTGTCTTCTGTGATGTCTAGGCACCCACCACATTTCTCTACGATCTCCGAAATGAAGCCAAGGCTCCACTTTTTCATCAGGATTCCCTCCACCCCAATCCAGCTGTAGTAGCACACAATCTGCCTTTGTTCGCATAATTTGAAACCATACCATTATTCCAAGGATATGTCCGTTGCAAACTACACTCGAGACGGGCCCACAAGTTTAGCGACTTCTTCACCGTTTGGCAGTGAATGGTGGCCCTCGTAGAATTATTATAGCCAAATAAGGGTCTCGCTCTAAAACCGAAAACAGTTCATCCTCCACCTCCTGCCATGAATGAAAATCTGAGGGCCTTACGATTTTGAGGCGTTGGGATCAAATATCAGGCTTTTTTACTAATCTCTTCACTTCGACCTTTTCATCCAAAATTGAATTCTTGTGTGGGCATTTGCCCTTGGAAGGTGAGCATTGGTGACATGCTTTACCACAGGTTTCCAAACATGTATATGTCCCTATCTGCAAAATTTGGAGTCCACTTCTAACATTTTCCGAGATTGTTCACAAAAGTTTGGGAAAGGTGGCATAGTCATTTTTTTATGGTATCCTCAAAGGCCCCAAGGGTGGGCCAATTTACCTTAAACCTTTCATGGATGGCTCATTGACAGGTTGGGACCCCAGCAGTGGTGTGGTCTATTTGGAAGGAGAAAAACTTTATTGTGTTTGGGAATGTGCCCAACTCTGCTTTGGCTATTTGGGAGAATTCTCATGCCTTAGCATATTTCTGCATTAGCTGCATTTGGTTGTCCATAGGTATTCCCTTACTGAGTGATTGAGAGGGTAGGCAAGTTTGTATAGTTATACAGGTTATTATAATTGTATTGACTTTAATATATAGGTAGGAATCACACTCAGATATCAGTGCGTAATACAATTTTGTTTCTTTTGAAAAAACAAAGACAATGTTGCCTCTATTTAGACGGCTTCATGGTGCCTCAAGCGCAATCGATAACATTATATCTCCAATCTAAGTGTTACTCCCAGACATTGCACAATCGCATATATTTGCCGAAATATTTTGGTCAAATAGTATGGCTACAGCATCATGCGTGGTTGCCAAAAACATAATAAATGAAAACATCAGATAGCAAGATATATAAATAATGCTTCGAACTACATGTCTGAACTAATTAAAACCTGACAAGTAAAGTTACCACATGCAATTGAAACACAAGTATCATAAAATTTCACACAGAGCCAGTCCTTTTGATAAGTTACTTCTTTGTATCTAGTGCAATTTTTTTTCCTATTTTAACATTTTTCTGCAAGACAAAACCAAAACCCACTGACAGTGGGACTTTGAAATCTCTGAACAGAAAAATAAACATCATATGAACTATGTTTACAATCATACCAAATAATAAATATTAATTAACAATTATTGAAAAATTCATTAAGTCCAATTTCAGTTATTGGTATTATGGCAAAGTATAAAAAGGGTTGGTTGCATGAAAAACCAACATTAAGTTTGGTTAAAAACAAGATTAAGTCGAAATTCATTGTCATCAGTAAACAAAAATTCAAAGTGATAAATGTTCAGCAAAACAGTATGAAAACAAAGAGATATCTAATCACAAGCCCTGAAACCGTGCTTAGTCAAAATAACAGCATACAGACCTTACACAAACTGCTGAGTACATAGACCATGAAAATCCTTTGTCAATCAATTAATTCATATATTAAAGTCACCACTTTTTTAACCCAAGAGAACTAGCTCATGCGCATCTAAATAAATTCAACTTGTATTATCTCAATTGTCCTTGGCATAGTTTTTTGCTTATTCTCGCAAGGCCAGACAATCTCAACAGATTTTCCCTCATAAGCAATTGGCATTAACCCAAAAATCTCACAAGTGACAAAATATTTGACTTATCCATAAGGCTTTGCCACTCAACAGTCCTCATCATGCAGTATGTATGTCTCTGTATGTGTGCACACACAAACACATACATGTCAATTGTTTCTTTACTATCAAAAATTATCATCAACAAATTGTAGCTGGTCTTAAACCAAAAACAAAGAAAGCATTTAAGACCATGGAAGTTTTTAAGTTTAAACAGAACCGGAACAATGGAAGGGAGACCAATTTCTTATAAAAGCACAAAAACATACAGTAATACATAATAAGTTCGGAGGCTATCATCATACAATAGATTGATTTCAATGCATTCTAAAGTATGATTGCATTAACTCAAATTCTATGATTCAACATCCAGGAAATTATGAGAAAATGACAACTAAACTTTGAGCTGACATTAAGACCATTGATAAACATAAATAATTGCATAAAGTTAAATTTAAGTAAAAATCCAAGAATACAATCGGGAAAAGATCCAAATCTCAACACCATAATCGAAGTATATGGAAATCAAAAGAATAAACCAAAGAAATTCAATTAACCAATCCAGCAGCCATTCTAAAATCCATCCACTATTTCAAATTTTAATTTATAGAAAAGATATTTAAAGAGGCATACCCGTGAGATAACTGCAGTACCAGAATAACCAAGTTTAGATTCACTGCAAGTCCAGAAGCTATTCTCGTAGCCAGCAATAAGACAATCCTTGATTTTCACAACGTCCTTCTCCTGTTCTCTAATAAATAATTCCAATTAGTGTTGTTGTATAAGGTGGAAATACCACGTCAATGTGAAAGTAAAAGGAAAGAAATCACATTTCATGTTAAATTATCAAAATATGAAAAAGGTGAAACAAAAGAAGATAATGCTACATATCTAAGCAATAACTCTGAAAAAGAAATTGTAAACAACTTCTTGATTTGACTTCTATACATTTTCAAAGCTTGTGTCAGGCTAAAAAGCATTACAGGGAAAAGAAGGGTGTAGACAACTAATCAATAAAACATATTTTAATATTCAACATGACAAAGCCTTTTCCAACTCAAAGTGATTTCACGAGTTGCATCTAGTAGAATAGCTCATGAAGAGAATCGGTCTGCAGATCTATCAACCCAATACATGAGAAAAAAAATGAGAAGAGCCCAGCAGTTCTCAGTCAAGCAAGATGACAAAGCCCAACAAACAGGAACCAAAGAAAAAAGGCCCACTTGATCACAAAAATGATGACAGTTTTCCTCCTAATTTTGAATCCAATATTGAGCAATGGCTGGTCCAAACCTTTGGCACAGCATACAAATGTTTCCAGTGCTGGCTAAGAGATGGCGGAAGGAGATTGCAGTAGAAGAAGCAATAAGACTCAACATATCCAGAGTCATAGTTGACTAAGGCATGGTGATGCACAATCCACAGCACATTTCCATCAGCTCCCAGGGAGAAGAAACAAGTTATTTCCGTCCTTAAAGAAACCAACTCATAAAGGTAGCTTGGCTAGAAAACTTTACAAACTAATTTCTTCACAAGCAAAACAGCTCAAATCAGCCCATATAAATTCCCTTTTAAGCATCAATCTGCTACCAGCAACTTAGAAGAACATATTTTTCAGAAAAAAAAAAAAAAAAAAAATTGCCTCTACATGGAAGGCTTATAAACTTTACGTTGCAGAAGCATATTTGAATTGATGGATTCATCAAAAGACAATTGAAAATCAAAGACATAGCTGAATTTTAATCTCAAAGAGGAAGATAATTTTTTTGACAAAGGAAACTAGAAAATTTATATTAAAATATAGGTTTGGGGACAAGAAGTCCTCTACATTACAAAATTTGGACAATGTTTTTCCAACTGGATATCCATTCCCCTAATCTACAACTTTTGGCCCACTTAGCATAATCCACCCATAATACAAAAAGATGAAAAGCCCTATGCGAAACCGAACTATTACAGTTAAACTTTTCCTTGAAGATCCTGGTGTTCCTCTCCTCCAACACAGCTCTCCAAGTAGCAAACGAAATCCAACATGTGTACACATTCCAGGTATGTGTACTTGGTGCCAAAATATCTCAGAAAAATCCAACAGTTCATTCTCCTGCAGCAGCTTGTACACTTCCAAGTTCTCCAAACTGCTTTCGTGAAACTGTAGCTTTGGAAAACATGTGGGACCATGTCCTCATCCTTCCTGCATAAAATACATATAGAAGGCTTTAAGCTAAAGTGTTGCATCCTTCTCTACAATAGTTCTAATGTATGGGTAAAGTCTACAGATTTCGGAACATTGTGTTTGTCAAATAGTTTATACAGATTTCAGAACATCTCCTTCAAATTGTCCATGCCACACCATTTTCCCTCCCAAAATTCTACTTGGTCTCTGTTCGCCACTTTCCAACTTAATAGAGTTCTAATGTATGGGTAAAGTCTAAAAATGAATTTCCATGATGATCTCAAGCTACTCTTGGCGTGATGCCCACCTCCCTCTCCTTAGCTTGCATTCCATGAATACTCTTGATTATGTGAGGTCATCGCATCCTCTGCTGCGTGTACATTCTTCATAGCCATTTGCCCCTTAACGCTTTGTTTCTAACAGCCAATTTGGCCACTCCCAGCCTGCCTACCTGCATATCCCTACAAACTTGGTCCCATTGTACTAAGTTTTGAACTTTTTTTTCTTTTCTTCCTGTTTTCCTAGAAACCTGCTCATGATTTTCTCTATGATCACAGTAACTTTCTTTGGCATTTGGAATGTAGAGACAAAGTATGTCAAAATTGCTTCAAGAACAGTTTTAGCAATAGAAGTCTTTCGCCCCTAGATAAAAAAAAAAACTTCTTTTCCAACCTTCCACCCTCCTCTTGATGGTTTAAATGACTGGGTTCTAGAAATATGTATTATTGGGGTGACCTCCAAGTGGAAGACCCAAATAATTCATCGGCCAGCTTCCAATAGACACCTTGAGCTCCATAGCAATTCTGCTGAGCTCTCCTGTATCCATGTCCATACCCACCAGTTGACTTTTATTCTTGTTCACTGATAACCCTAACAGAAAACAGAACATATGAAGAGTGTCCATCGCGGCTTTAATATCTTCTTTGTTATTCTTCATTAAAATTAAACAATCATCCGCAAATAGAAGACAGGTTAGATGGCTTTTATCCTTGCCCATTTGCATGCCTTCCAATTTTTCCTTAGTAACTACCTTCTCTATGAATCTAGTGAAAGTGTCTGCAACAAAAATGAACAAAAAAGTAGATAGGGAATCCCCTTGTCTTTGACCTCGATTGCCTTGAAAATTTCCCTTTGGTCTTCCATTTATGAATATCAAATAATTCATTGAACTCAAGCAAGCTTGTATCCACTTTCTCCCTTTGAGGTCAAAGCCCTTTCTTTCCAGAACAAAGCCCAAGAATCCCCTTCGACACCATGTTGAAGTCCCCTCTGACACACCACGACCACTAACTGATGGCGAAAATGGCAGCTAATTCCACTAAGAACTCCTCCTTTTCTTGATTTTCACAAGGGCCATATACAGCAAAGAACCACCACTCCTGCGATTATCCCTCCTTTAGTTTTATTGTTATAAATCTACCTTCTAGTATGTCCAATACCTCAAATTTCCTCGTGTCCCACATTATGATCACTCCCCTAGCTATGCATTCTGCTGATAAGTCCATCCAGTCTACAAATCTTCGTTTCCACATCCCAAAAATAAAGGACCTATCAATTGTGCACCTCTTGGTTTCTTGTAAGGTGATTATGTCGGCCTTCACTGCACAAACTGTTTTCTTGATTGCTCTCATTTTACAAGCATTACCACTGCCCCTGATATTCCAACTCGAAATGTTCATGTGAACTGCACTTACCCACCAAATGCAGAACCATCTTCATTGAACTTCTATCAATTGAGCCTCAATAGATTGCAGAAAGTTTCATACTCTCTCCATCTCTTGTTCTTGAGTTACTTTAGTAGAGTCGATTTGTTATCTGGGGCATACCGTTTGACAATCGTTCTCTCAAGCTTCAACTTCGTAGCTCGTATTCAGATTCATATTTGTGATGTGAACATGCAGGAATGGAACTGAACCAGCATCTTTCTGTTTGTTCTTTTTTTTTTCTGAGGTTGGAGGTATGTTGCTCTCGAATGTATCTTCTGAGCTATCTGAGAATTGGGGGGAGAAGAGTTTATGGGTTCAAGTACATACCTTGGCTTGGTTTCTGTCCTTCCCTTTCGCTGGCAATCATTTTAGCATCACCTCCTCCTCCGTTCCTCCTTCTATTTGTGATGTTTCTAAAGTCCTTTCTTGATCCATTTGAGTCCCTTCTGCATAATTAGTCTCTTCCTCTGATGTCCTCCCCAAAAACCTTTGCCTCCCAATGGGCCAAGGCCCCTTTTTTATTTTGCCGATCTTCCCTACAGTATCGATTCTTCACCTTGGACCCTTTACTCCTCATTTCTGCCTTTTGGATGTCCTTGATCATTGTCTATGCTTATTAGGTGGTCCATTCCCTATTTACCTTTCTAAGCCCGACCCTTATGATGGCCATTTGGCCCGTACCCATTGCTGCTTGAGTGTCCTCATCTCGATTAGGTTTCCTAGCTCGTTTCGCCCTTCTATCCATCCTTGCTTTCCCTTTCAAATTATGGCTCCTGTCTACTCTAGTCGTTTGTTCTTTGTACGTGCCTCTCTGCTCCACTTTCTTTGTACTATGAGTGGACACGTCAACATTCGTGTCTCCCTCTTCACTGCTGCTCAGAATCTCCACTTCAGACCCTCTCCGGCCACCGAAAAAATGAACTCTGATGATCTAATCCCCTGAAATACGGTTTTCGATGAATTGATCGATGATCTAGGATCGCAATTCCTTCACTTCCAATCCCCAGTTTCACTGAATTTCAACTAATCTGAGTTCTTGAATGCCCATTTCATCATATATTTCCACCTCCTTTGGTAAGAAGCCAAAATCATGGCCTCTCAGTCGTGTGAACACCATCTCCATAGAGGAGTTGGACAGTGTTATTTGGACAACATCTATCAAGCCTCCACATGCTTCTTCGATTTTCTCAAAGGTTGTAAACAGTTTTTGGGTTTAATCTTTGATGCAACTCCATGGATCCACAAATCTGTAGTTGAAACCCCTACTATGACTCTCAACCATATTGGTTTTCATGCCTGAAATCTAGCAAAAGCATTGCACCAACTTGATAGCGATCAAAATATACCCCTCTTTACCCTCCAAGAACAAAGCATCATCAACAAATTGTAAGTGTCACGAGTGTACTTCTTGCCCCACTATGAACCCCCTAAGGATCCTAGAATCTTTAGCTTGCTCCATTAATCTTCCCAACACATTAGCAACCACAATAAAGAGGAAGGGGATAATGGGTCTCCTTGTCATAGACCCTTCTACCCTTTATTTTATCCCACCACGGCCATTTACACAAATCGAGTAGTTACCAAAAATCAAGCAACCCAAATCTATTTCCTCCATATTTCTCCAAAGCCCTTTTTATAGAGCACAAATTAAAGGAAGTCCCAATTCGCCATGTCATACCCCTTCTCAAATCTAATGTGAGCACAATCCACCTCTTTTTATGAGCCCATTACTCTTCTACAGTCTCATTTGCAATTAATACTACACCAGCAATATGCCTCCCTGAGATAAACACCATTTGGCTCTTAATAATAGTTGTTTGCATGACCTTTCTCAACTTAATGGCCAGAACTTTGGTAATAATATTGCACAAGCTCGTGGTCAAGCTAATAGGACAATAATCTTGAACACTTCTTGCTACACTTTTTGGGATGAGACAGACATAAGTCCCATTTGTGCATCCATGTCCAAACTCCCTAGATAGTTCATTCATAGTACCAAAACTTAAAATATAAATTCATGCCAATTCAAGTGTTAAACAAACATTCACTCCAAAGCTTGAAGCATTGATCCCAGACAACTACGAAAAACTCAACAGTAACAACCAATACAAAAATGTCGAAACCACATTAATTGAAGACAAATATAGAATGAAGAAATCATAGAGTATCAAATATCATGAATCTTACAAACCACTCACCTCCTAGATAAAATAAAATAAAACTAAATAGAAGTTCCCAAAGTTCTCTTAGGAAATGCTCTCCTACCAGATGAAAAGGTAATTGGATAATAGTGTTTCAAATCCATGTTTCCATTTACCACTGGTAGTAAACTAGCACGTGCCGCTACTGTGCATCAGTTATGGTGGGAAAGCAATTCCAGGAGAATGCAAGGTCAGCACGGAATGCTGCAGATTTAATCAAACCTAGATAATTTGATGTGAAGCATAAAATGGAAGAGGAGTTGTCGGTGGAGTTGCTGTCTAGTTGGAGCAGATTTTATGGACAGGGCATGGAAGCTAAATATAATTTGGAGGGAGCCTGCAGTGGCAGTTGTGAAATGAAGTCCTAAGAGAGTATTCCTTAACATTGATGGCTCTTTCTCTGTGGATGGCAGGATACGGTGGTATTATTAGAAACAATAGAGCAGTGCCTTTAATGGTTTATTCAGTGCCTGCAACTTAAGTTAAAGCCCTTTTAGCCAGTATTATAATTCTTAGGAGGCTGGGTTGGGGAATATCCTAATCCAGAGTGATTCTTTTCTGCTTGGTAATTGTGTTAACAGGGGATGGCATAAATCTTTACTGAATGCGACGTTGGATCTATAAATTTTTTTAATGTCAAAGATTTTCAATCTAGTTCAAGTAAAGTAGTAAAGAAATCATATATTTGAGGCACCAAATAAATTATTGATTTACCAGAATTGTTTTATAGTTAATCTATTCCTAGATCTGGTTTCATTGAGAACTCTCTTTTGTCCATGAGATTTATAAAGTGCTCAAGTAGTTTACTGTTGGAGATCCCTACACTGGTTCATAGGAGCCAATCTATAATCCCAGTGAGTGATGAGATTTTGTTTAGTCCACACACCCTCACTCTTTGTATCGTACAGTTAAATAAGGATCCTCACAGTGTCTCATTTTGTAGATCCTGATGCAAATTAGCTTTTATAGGCCTAAATTTTTTCTTGCAAGCATTAGTTTTTATAGGTGATCAATATTTTTTTTCCCATCCAAAGAAACAAAATTGCATCATAATTTGTAATAAAATTAAAAATTAATCATGCATAAGAAATATTAGCATTCTTCCTTTAAAATTTAAAAATACCAAAGAAGAACACAGAATACTTGCCTGAAGTTTAGTTTCTTGCAAGCACAAAACATCAAAGTTCTCTTTCGTTGCAAAAGCAAAGACACCTTCCATTCTCAGTAGAGCTCTTAAACCATTAACATTCCAAGATATTAATTTCAGAAACTTTGTACCATCAGCAAGTGGTGGAGATCTCATTGTTCTAGGATTATATGGTATCCACCCTGCCAGTGGTTTCTTGTGTGCAAGCACTGTCCAAGGTTCATTAATGTGTCCAAGAAATCCAACTCCATCCTCGGGTAGATCATCCTCTTTTCCACTGAAGGAAGATCCTCTTTTCTTGTCTGGAGGTTGCGTTGTATCTAGAATCAACCACCATAGCATGATATTACTTAAGTAACTTTGAGCTCATAAAACTGAGCAGGGCAAAGCAAAAGACTGAACCAACCTAATTGTAAAAGCATATACTTCAAAGTTCAAACCAAATTTGGCATGAGCAAATAATAATAAATTGATTATGCATCCCTCAGGAAATTAATATTTACTTTAAACTACTTTTCCCTACTTTAAGACATGTTAAATGTTTGCAAACAAGGATTTAGTACATAATGACACAAAATTCATTAGCATCCTGAGCATGGCATGGCAAGGGCTTGGCTTGTTACAACCAAGCTTCAAAAAATGAAAAAAACTTATCCAAGACTCAACTAATTTTTTAGGTTTTTGAAAAATGAAAGAGGAAAGCAAATTGTCGAGGTGAAGAGATAAATTTGTGAGAATGCAAATATCATAATCTGTAAGACACCAAATATCTATTAGTAGGATGGCATGACAACTAATGGATTGACAAACAATCAATGAGATGGTAACCAGTGGATTGCAAATAAAGATTATTATGATGAATATTTTAAGAAGTTGCCGTTTGCTTGTGCTAAATTGTAAAGAATATAGGCTTTGTACATTTATTTATATGTGCTCTCACATTAAGAAATTGAATAAGACATATTCTCTTTTGTTCTCCCACGGAGTAGGCCATAGAGTCGAACCACCTTAT
>JAJIYU010013056.1:0-14100 GCA_030144865.1 Tinospora cordifolia
CGTTCATACAATTAAGAGGACACGAATCTAGTTTTTTACCAAGAGATTTCAAAATATATGATGATACTGGGGTGCAGAAACTAAGACCAGTTGAGATTGAAAGGAACTGGGCATCGAAAATTAGTGAACTGCGCCTAAAAATGTTGGATGAGTTCGCCGGAAAACACAGAGGGAGCTTATCGACTGCCCGAAAGTGGAAGTACGGTGGTCAGAGAAGTGACGAGATTGAGATCTCGAGCAGCGATGACAACGGAACGGATCTCGAGACAAAAGGGACGATAAGAAGCAAGCTACTTCAGACGTCAGACGGTGTGGCAGGACAAGGCAATAGTAGAAGTGACGGTGGCAGGTCAACGAATATCGATCGAATAGAGACAGATCAAGACAGAAATATCAAGAGAAACAAGCAAACGAAGGAGCAGAAGACCCTGAGTAAACGACAAAACTACTTGGGCAATTGGAATCAAAAGACGAAGCAGACAATAAACAAATGGGCCAAAATAATAGGCCCACTCACGCAAGTCGGACTAGCAGGTAAGGAGGGGGACGGGGCCTATCCTAATAGGAGTCCACAGAGAAAGACAAATACGGAGCATGGGCCAACAAGAAACAAGCCCATACTCAAGATATATCAAAGAGCTAAAAATCAAGCCCACAGAAACAACAAGGGGATAATGGCTTATTGGGCCGGGCAGACAAAGGCAAGTGAGTCCGAGCTTGAATCGGAGTCAGATTATAATGCATGTATTGATAATCTGGAGCTAGACTACATAGCGGAGACAAGCACAGAAGGAGACAAAGGAGCTTCGGTTGGAGGGACAACACAGGACGAGAAGCAGGGAGCAGAAGTGGACATGAACCAGGTATGTCTCACTAACTCTGATCCCACATCCTTTTCTTCTTCTCGGAGGGTAGAAGGGAAAAGGGATTCTTGCGAGCAACAAAGAGAGGGAAGTGAAGACCAGGATAATACTAACCAAGACAGAGACATCCAAAAACAGAAGGTGCCAATGTCAGAAGGAGAACAACAACTGATATCAAGCCAGAGGAGTTTTGAAAATGACGACAACACACAGATGGCAAAATACCAAAGAATCAGTGAATTTCTACTATCGATCAAAGCTCAACTGATAGCAGCATAACAGGCTGGGCTGCTATTCCTTGGGGACTTTCTGTATCATGAAGATTCTTAGTTGGAATATCAGAGGTTGTGGTTCAGAAACCTAAAAAAGAGCAATCAGGCGAGTAATATCAGCTGCAAAAGCAGACCTGATTGCCCTCCAAGAAACCAAAAAGAGAGTAGAAAATCAAGACTTAATCAGAGCCATCTGGAAAAGAAGATTCGTGGATTGGAACTACCTCCCAGCAGAGGGTACATTAGGAGGGATCCTAATAATGTGGGATGTAAGAAGTATGACAATGGAAGAAAAATGGGAAGGCACCTACTCGATCACTGTCAAAGTTAATAGCAAGGACATTGGAAGTTGGTGGTATACAACCATTTACGGTCCCTGCGATAATGAAGGCAAGGAAAATTGTCTCATCGAGTTAGCAGCAGTCTCTAGCTATGTTCAGGGACCTTGGTGCCTAGGAGGAGACTTCAACATGGTTAGAAACATGGCAGAAAAGAAAGGAAGTAAACATATCACGAAGTCTATGGAGAAAATTGATGCTTGAATTCAGGAAATGAATCTCCAAGAACCAGACATGAGAAACATTTTATTCACATGGAGTAATGATCGAAATCACCCAGCAATGTCTAAAATGGACATATTTTTATATAATGACAAGTGGGGAGATCTTTTCAGAAATCAAAAGGTGTGGCGCCTGCAGAGAGTAACGTCGGACCATTGGCCTCTCTTACTGGACACCGAGGAGAGTAGGTGGGGCCCAGCCCCGTTCAGACTAGAGAATTCGTGGCTTCAGCAGAAGAGCTTTCAGGAGTTAACCGAAAGGGAATGAGAGAAGGATACTAGTCAGGGATGGGCAGAATATAAGATGATGTCCAAATTAAGAAATCTTAAAGACAAAATAAAGATCTGGAAGCAAGGTCAAGGTGATCAAGATGAGGTAAAATTCCGAATTCTTACAGACAGATTAACTCAAGTTGACAAGAAATTGCAAATTGAAGACAGTCCGGAGTTAGTCCTTGAAAGACGAAAAATAATTGAAGAAATTCAGGCTACATAAAATATCTTGGAGAGGAAACTTGGTCAAAGAGCCAAATTGAAGTGGTCAAAGGGCCAAACTGAAGTGGGCAAAGGAAGGGGAAATCAACAGTAATTTTTTCCATAGAATTTTGTCCCTCAAAAGAGCCAGAGCTTCAATTACAAAATTAGAGGACCAAGAAGGTAATTTGATGGAAGATGAAGAGGGTATTGAAAGAATGATCTTAGAGTATTTTGCTGCCCAATATCAGGAGTTGAATTATCATAAATGGAAGGTAGGTGGGATCAACTGACATGGAATTTCTGAGGAAGACAGCAAATGGCTGGAACGTGACTTCGAGGAAGAAGAAATTAAAGAGGCTGTTTTTGGCTGCGATGGGGAAAAAGCCCCAGGGCCTGATGGATATACAATGGCTTTTTTCCAAAAAGAGTGGGAGACTGTCAAAAAGGATATCTTGGAATGTATGAAGAAATTTCATAAGGATGGTATCATCAATAGGAGAGTTAATGAAACATACATATGTCTAATCCCAAAGAAGATTAACTCCTTAAAGGTGGAGGATTTCAGACCCATTAGTCCCATCACGAGCATATACAAAATAATAGCTAAGACACTAGCTAACAGACTAAAGATTGTCCTTCCTCCTACCATTAGTGAACATCAACTAGCTTTTGTTAGAGAAAGACAAATAACAAAAGCAGTGCTGATAGCAAATGAAGCAATGGAAGATTATAGAGTTGATGGGAAACAAGGTCTCCTTCTAAAAGTTGACTTTGCGAAAGCTTATGATTCTGTGCGATGGCAATTCCTAGACTATGTTTTGGAGGAAAAAGGATTTGGACACACATGGAGGAAGTGGATACAAGGATGTCTCAAAACCACAAACTTTTCAGTGTTTATAAACGGAAGACCCCAAGGAAAGATAATTGGCCATAGAGGATTGAGACAAGGAGACCCTCTATCCCCATTCCTATACACCATTGTGGCAGACAACTTCACAACAATTCTAGAAAAGGCCTCTCAATCAAGGACAATTCAAGGCATGTTGGTAGGCAAGGACAAATT
Source organism: Tinospora cordifolia (assembly GCA_030144865.1). Lineage (NCBI taxonomy): Eukaryota > Viridiplantae > Streptophyta > Magnoliopsida > Ranunculales > Menispermaceae > Tinospora > Tinospora cordifolia. The sequence continues at coordinate 3,235 of JAJIYU010013056.1, forward strand.
TCAACTAACTCACCTACTGTTTGCAGATGATTGTCTTATATTTATGAAAAATTCTAGGGAGGAAGTTCAAACAATGTGGAAGGTGCTGCAGACATTCTACTTCCTGTCAAGACTAAAAATAAATGGTTAAAAAAGTCAATTGTTACGGATTAACATGAAAAAGGAGGAAGTTGACGGTCTGGCTACTCTGTTGCAAATAAGCCAAGGGGAATGGCCTATGATGTATTTGGGAATGCCTTTAAGAGAAAATCCTTACAAGATAGGATTCTGGGATCCCGTGATTCAAACTGTGAAAAGAAGGGCTGCGGGGTGGAAGAAAAGCTACCTCTCTAGAAGGGGAAGAATGTTGCTCCTAAAATCAGTCTTGGAAGCATTGCCAACCTACTAAATGTCCTTGTTTAAACTTCCAAAAAAGGTGGCTAATATCTTGGAAAATCAGATGAGGAATTTCCTATGGAAGAATGAAGATGCTGAATCAAAAATAAACATGGTCAGCTGGGCACAAGTGTGTAAACCCATAGAAAAAGGAAGGCTGGGCATAGGAGGCCTTCAAGCAAAAAACATGGCTCTAAGAGGGAAATGGATATGGAAAATGGTGGAGCAGCCAAACTCAATGTGGATGAAGGTGATCCAAAGCATTCATGGTAGGAAGGCTTTTGGAAGAGAGGCAGGTCAAAACAGAAAAAGTAGCCACAAATCCCCTTGGAAAGGAATCCATAGTTTATATGAGAAAATTTGCCCCTGCATCAGTTGGAAAATAGGACAAGGAAACTGTGTAGCATTTTGGGAAGATAGATGGTGCGGTCAGATAAAATTAAAGGACAAATATCCCAACATATTTAGAATTTCAAACAAACATGAGGCAACCATTTCTCAATTCAAGACCACAAACGATAAGGAGATAGGAGGGCAAGGCGAATGGAACCTTCACATAGGAGGAAACATTGGGGAAGACCGGATGGAGGAATTGGGGCAGCTTTTAAATGATCTTCAAGAATTCCATTGGAATGAAGAGGGAAGGGAAGACAAGCAAGTTTGGGACGGAGAAAAGGAGAATTATTTCACAGTGAAATTCTTTATGGAAAGGATCCTACAAGAGAATTCGGAAGCAACAGCAAACTCTCCTCTTCTTATCTGAAACATAAAAGTACCTCTGAAAGAAAAATTATTTCTATGGCAATGGAGTCCAGGCAAACTGAAAACAGGAGAAAATCTCCAAAAACGCCTTCTCAACTATTATCTAAATACTTCTATTTGCCTCATGTGCAGGGAGAATGTGGACAGCTCACAACATCTCTTCATGAAATGCAATGTGATCATCACGATCTGGCAGAAATGGTCACAGCTGAACCCAAGAATCACTCCTCCAACTGATTCGGATATGAACCAAGGGACAACAAATGGAAACCTGTCTAGAATAAAACAATACTGGAGAGTTCTTATGGCAGCAATTTGGTATACAGTTTGGGAGGAAAGAAACTCTAAGATGTTCGAGGAGAAGAAGAGAGAAATCCACATGATATGGGAGAGATCCAACACTTTGTTTGCCTCGTGGATCTCTAATTCTAAACTCTCTTTGGGATTATCTTTTGGGGAATGGTTAGGGAATGGGGGAAACATTCTACAATCATTGTAATCTTTGTATTTTGCTTTCTTGTTGGATTTCTCATCCGACAATGTACTTAAACTCTTATTAATATAATATAATCTTTTAGTTTCTGCTCAAAAAAAAAAAAAAAAGACAAAGCAAAAGACCGAATTGAAGAGGAACATCAAAATGCCAAAGAACCATCGTCTAGAATTCAAAAGAATCACCCAACTGATCTAATGATAGGATATCTGAATGAAGGAAGGCAATTGAGAAATTTAACCAGAAGAAATTACAAAGAAATGGTAAGATTATCCTGCTATGCTTCAACTTTTGAACCAAAATATGTCAAAGAAGCTTTACAAGACAAAAATTGGATAAATGCAATGCAAGAAGAACACAAACAGTCTGAATGGTTCTACGATCGACTGAAGTCAATGTGATTGGTGCAAAGTGGATATTCAAAAATAAAACAGATAAATATGGAAGCATTATAAGAAATAAAGCCAGATTAGTGGCACAAGGGCACACTCAAATTGAAAGCATTGACTTTAATGAAACCTTTGCACCTGTTGCAAGGCTTGAGTCCATCAGAATACTTCTTGCTATGGTCTGTACAAAGAAATTTAAACTATATCAAATGAACTTAAAAAGTGTGTTTCTAGATGGTTCCCTTAATGAAAAGGTGTACATTGAACAACCCAAGGGATTTGCAAATCATATATTTCCTAATCACGTGTATCACCTCAAAAGGCACCATATGGTTTAAAACGAGTTCCACATGCATGGTATGATAGTTCACATTGTTTCTTAACTCAAAAGATATGCTCGAGGTAATGTAGACAAAACTCTCTTTCTTAAAATTGTCAATAATCATCTTGTAATTGCTCAAATTTATGTTGATGATGTTATTTCTAGATCGATGTCATCTAAACTTTTTGACGAGTGTGCCTAGTTGATGAAGAGTTTGAAATGAGTATGGTTGGGGAGTTGTACTACTTTTTTGGATTACAAATCAAGCAAAAGTCGAAAGGTATTTTTATCTCTCAACCCAAATATGCTAAAAACATAGTTCATAGGTTTGGATTGCACAATGTAAAACACATGAGGACATCAATGAGTACTAGTACTAAAATCACCAAAAACATTAAAGGTAAGGATGTAGATCAAAGTTTATATAGGAGTATGATTGGTATTCTACTATACTTAACTGCAAATCAACCTAATATGAGTTATAGTATGAGGTGTGTGCTAGACACCAAGCATCGCCAAAGGAGTCTCATATGGCTACAGTTAAACTCATCATCAAATATTTTAGTACGACCATCGAATATGGTATTTGGATGTCTAGGGATAGCAATCTTGACTTAGTTGGATAAAGTGACGTTGACTAGGCAGGTAACTTAGAAGATATGAAAAGTACCATGGGAGGATACTTTGTAGGTAATAATCTTTTAGCAAGGATAAGCAAGAAACAAAATAGTATCTCATTATCCATAGATGAAGCTGAATAATAAATTGCTGTAGGTAGTTGTGCCCAACTGTTATGGATGAAACAAATGTTGGAAGATTATGGTACTAGACATGAAAGTATGATCCTATACTATGAAAATAAAAGTGCTATTGATATTTTCAAAAATCCGGTGCAGCATTAAACATATTGACATTAGATATCACTTCATTAGAGAACTAGTAGAAGACAAAACAATTGTTCCCAAACATTTTGTGACCAAAAATGTAATACCCTCAAAGAATGTTAATCCCATTAGCATAAAAATAAAATAAAATAACAAAGAAAAGATGACATAGGACCACAGTCCCCAAATTGGGACGACGATCTTGCGTCAAATGGGTGGGCAACCCATGGGACCGCAGTCTCAACCTAGAGGACCGCAGTCCTACATCCCAAATTTGTGAAATAGAAGTCTCGTGAAGACCGCGGTCTTAATTCAGGTAGACCGCGGTCCTGCGATAAAAATCCGTGAAAATCTTGTCAAGACGTGGGATCGTAGTCCTGCGATTAGGAACTTGTTAAGACCGCGATCCTGCGATTGAAAATCAAAATTGGAAGGTTGGATGTGCAATACTAGACGTGCTATGTTGATTGCTTATATATATAGAGATGGACATAGAACCCTAATGACAAACTCACCCATAGCTGCACCCATCTTCACTCTCACAGAAAACCCTAAATGCGACAACAAACTCTAGCCACCCTTACAACCATCTTCTCTCTCTCGCGTGCTCTAGGTTGAATCCAACCAGTCGTTCCCTTCCAAACAGCCTCCCAACATAAACGAGAGGAGAACTGTACCGCTACGAGACGTTGGGTAGAGTTCGTAACCAGTTGTAAGTAACTCTAAACCGTTTCTCGTTCATAGTTGTTTTTTATCTATTCTAACCCATTTCATGCGCTCATGTCACTGGCTACAAACGCTAACCGAAGGAGACTGCATAGAGGGCACTGCAATCACGTTCTAGAACCCTAGATCTGTGCCAAAAGAGTGTTGCAAGAATATCAACACCACCCATGAACGTATCTTGGATACAACAGACAGAAAGACTAACAGAGGAAGCAACGATCGAAAACTAGGTATAAACTTTTCAGCCCATTCACATACTTGTTTCAAATCTTAAGATCAAGGTATAGAAAAGTATGGTCAATAGGTGTTGAAACACATAGTAATCAACCCACTAAACCCATTACACACACCACAGGCCTTGATTGTTAAATATTGAGCTTTAAACATTGAAAGTAATACAAGTACTAAATTTATAAATCTCAAAGGTCAGGACCCTGAGGAATCGGAGATAATGAGGCAGAAATTGAAAGAGATCAAACAAAGAATCAGGTGGAAGTAACTACTTGAAACTCTTTAGCATTATTTTATTTTGAATATGAAACATGACTGTGTGTTGACCGTTATTTGTTGCTTAGAAGCATTTTAGGAATGTATGTGTCTCACATGAATACTTGGTTTTTTTTTTTTTTTTTTTTTTTTTTTTTGGTGGATTCACAGCATAGCATACCTTGTATGAATGTTTATTACAGTTTAGAATCCAAGCCATGCATGCAATGTAATGAATAGTATGTTTGATGTGACTATAAGCACAATGAATTGTTTATTTATATCCATTCCCATCAATTTTGGATACTGAAATTGTGAAAATGCTTGTGGTCACTAATTCAAGACAATTAAGTGAATCAACCACAAACCGTCGTGGCGATGATGATACTACGATCAGGTCCAGCATCATTGGGGGTATTCCTATACCTAGGCAAGTCTCTGATTGAAATGGGACTATAAATCTAAGTGAGACTTCACTCCCTGGTTTGATGATCGAGTGAGACATCAACCACGAGATAGGATTCCGAGTGTATAACAAGCCTTCGAGCGTTACATTGAATACTCTGAACCTAAATTGGAATGTTGAGGAAAAAATCCTTTCGGCCTTAACATTAACTTATACAATTGACTTGTTGAAACGTTTAATTCATTATATATGCTTGCATATTTGTATTTTGACTATTATAATGCTCGAGATATTTTGTGTAAGATCCATTGGGCTCTTGAGCTCACCCTTACTAATCTCTTTTCGGATAATCGTTGAAGACACTTATGTTGACAAGTGAGGAGTCGCATATTTGTAGTCATGATACACCTCACAGTTGAGGTTGTGTAGGAGTAGAATACTCATTGCCTACCAATTTGTAGGGCATGAGACTCGCATTTAATTTATGTTTGGTCATTTTGATTATTGAGTTCAGCGATGGGGCCAGGTGCCATTCATTTAACTCATTTGAACTCAAACACGAGTTCTAAGTATTTTATATATCTCAGAGTTTAATCATGTTATTGTTTTTTTGACATGTCATCCTATTTTAAACCATGCATAATAGTATTGTTTATGTTTACGCACTCTAATATTTTATTGGAATGGTATGAGAAAAGAAAGAACATAAGTAACGTCCCGGTTCTAGTCAGTGTGGCGTATGCAACAGGATTCTGGGGCCAGGATGTTACAAAAAATCAGCTGGGCTGGCCAATATCTTCGCCAAACCATTACATGTCATTCGATTTGAAAAATTAACAACCTCATTATTATTACATGTATACAGTAATACATAACTACAAATAAATCAATTGTAAGTGTAAACAATTTTTTTGTCCTCATTATGATTTCCAACACCTTCAATCACATTGGAATGTGAATGGGCTTGATAAATTTTTTGGCTATTAAAAGCACGTTAACACCCCCATAATGTTTTTTCTTTCCATTTTAGTCTCTGTTTTGCACCGGACTTTCGAAATGTTCATATTCCTCTCTTAGCTAGAGCTCTTCTTTCTCTTTGTCTTCTCAGTTCAATGACAAACCTTCATCATGGTTACCACCCATTGTGGCTTAAGACGACCTCTTGTTCCAACCATCGGTTCTCATAGGAAGTTGACTATCCTACAACGCGACCACCATGATTCAAGACCCTTGCACAAAAATCAGTCCACATTCCTCCAAGCTCAGCGCCCGTCAGCCTAATTCTTCGCCTTGAATCAGATTCATCCGATTATGAACTTCTCATTGCACACTTGTTGATATGACTATCGCAACTCCACCAAACACCAGAAAAGAAGCACAATGAAGGCTCAAGCTCCATTCGTGAACGCTCACCTTCACCCATTCAGGTATTATTTTCCACTTCTCCTGATTCTTGGTCCCCACGTTGGACACCTTTGGTCCCACCTATGTCGCACTCTAAAGAAAAACAAGGGTCCATTGTCCCCACTACCCTGGAACACGGGCTCTTGCCCACTGACGATCTACCATAGGACTTTGCTCCACCCTCTCTTGCCACTAATGCAACAGGGGAACCAGTGACCACGTCTACGCTACACCATGGCTCACAGCCCACTCCCACACAACCCTCTAAAGGAAAACACCCTATTTCTATGCCACGCACTCCTCGAGTGGCAAAGATCAAGGCCTTTGCTGCCAAAACTCCCATATTTTTTTACCTTAGCAAAGAAGTCATATAGACTAGGATAAAGCCCAAAAACTTTTTGGTTGAGAGGATTATCCACCGTCCAGACTTTGAGAAGGCTAGACTCATACCTTTGTTACAAGCCCAACACTTATTGCAATTCGTTGTGCGTTATACGTATTATTCCCCATCCCCGATAAAAGAATTCTATGCAAACCTAACCCTAGCCATCAAACTTCCTCCTTCACCATGGTTCCATGTCAATTATGTCCAAGGGAAGGTCGTTGTGTTTTCCCCATCTGTCATCAATAAGTTTTTAGGCATTCCGCCTATTGACTGTGATCCTCTAAATCCATTGGATATTGATGTTGACACGAATGAAGTGGCACGCATACTAACTAGGGATCCTCAAAGCACTTGGCCTAAGGCTGAGAGAATTAAAGCCTTTCTTTTCAATATCAAGCATCCCGAGCTATTTAAATTATGTGTGTGTGTGTGTGTGTGGATGTCTACGACAGATAATGTCATCGTTTATCATTTAAGGTCATCCTAATCTATGCCATTAGCATTGCTCGTTCCATCAAAATTGGCCAAATCATGTTTGATTCAATCATCAAGACTGTCGAATCCATCTCAACCTATGACAAGTTGCTCTTACCATGCACCATCATGGTCATTCTAGCTAGGAAACATAAACTTTCCATTTCTTCGAATGAGCATACATTGGTCCAAGGGAGGTTGGAATCACAAAGAAACTTCTAGATGGATCCCACCGGATTGACATTAACGAGGAGTGGAGATCTTCACGCTCGTCAATTCAGTCCCCATCTTCTTATCCTATTTTTGACGATGCACCCAATGGTTCCACAACACAGCATTCTACTCCATTTTCCAATCGCCAAAACTACATTGGGTACTTAAGGGCTCGTCTGACAATAGTTACTGTGGACCTACAGCATATTCAGGCCAATCTTCAACAATTTGGTGAGGAAATTGCACTTAGATATTGTCTGGTGCAAGAAGGGGGAGAATTTTGTGAATTTTGTGTAGTTATACCTTCTTGTGTAGTTATACTTTCTGCATGTTCCTTCTATTTTTACATCTTTCTTGTGTGCATATATCTTTCTATCTTAGCTTACCACTGCAACACTGATATGCTACATACTATTGTATGATGCAAAAGTAAATAAACATCTTTCTTGTGTGCAATTATACCTTCAAGAGTCATGTTGAAGGGCAAATAACAATGGCAGATAACTTATTATATGATGCAATAGTAAATAAACAACAAATGCTTAAAGATAGAGGAGACCTGAGAGTTGGTTATGCAGTTCAATCAACGCCTACGTCTACGACGCCTAGTCCAAATCAAAGATTTCATTATGATCAAGAGATTACAACAGTTGCAGTAAAATCAAGAACCTACACTAGTACTTGGCAACAGGGATCAAGACACGATCACAACGAGCTCCTCTCATCTTCTGAAGTTGGGATCGACCTCTAGTAACCGTATCAGCCGCCAGTGACATATTATCCTTGCCACACTAATTCAAAACGATTCACCTAGGGTACTCAACTTCTCATTCACACTCACTTGATCACTTGAAAGCAGAATAGGAAAGAATGAAATTATCAGCACAATTCCACTATAATTTAATTAGAGAATATACATATCTTCAACATCCTAAGTGATCATCAAAACCTTTGGGTACTTTCATATTTACAGGCATGTGCATCGAACGCAATTTGTTCAAGAAAGATTTCTGGGTTGACCGTTAGACATGATTGTGCTCACAATATCGGGTAAACATGTTGGATGTATCTTGCTTCTTTCCATGTGTGGTTGGATCCTTTTGGAAATTTTCTCCTCTTTAGAGTTGACAGCAGCGTGTCTAGAGAATCCATTGTATATTGGATTTAAGGAAACGATGTTTTGAGGAAGGATTCTTCACAACTTGATTTCCTTTCCTCTTTTGGCTTGTTTACCCAAGATAGGAAAGAATATTGTTGTTTCTCAAAATCTGTCACAACCAGCATTCTCGAATTTAAACATTTCCAAAAGTAATTAGAAACTTTGCCTAACCAAAGATTTCTATTTTGTCCAAATGTTTCCATCTTTTTTCAAAATACAGATATACTCAAGATTGTTGCTTTGTTTCTAAAATACATAGATGCACAATCACGATGTCTAGTCAGCACCAAACATGCTAACTCAAGGTGCCACGTCACACACAATGTGACATTTTCCCAACAAAATAGAATGTTTTTCTCATACTAGATTGCAATATGATTTCTATGTCAAATTTAATTGATGAATATATAATCGCGTTGTTCATTCACTAACAAATTCTGTGTTATACAAGACCACACTTTGAGGATGCTGCTTGGTGTGAATGAGCAACTAGAGAGGCTCTACTACTTTCAAGGAATGGTGAATGTAGAAGCTATGAGAACTAGCAGTGAGAGCTTCTTTGATCTGTGGCACAAGTAGCTAGGACATCCATCTTCTAAGATTGTAAAGCTGATTCCTAGTGTTGATTCTAGTAGGTGCAATAGCTTATGTAATAAAATATGGGTGCCTTAGAGCAAAACAATCAAGGGATACTTCTCCTACATGTGATAATAAAACAAAAGATAGATTTTAATTGATTCACTATGATTTGTGGGATCATTGTAGAATTTCAGCTCTTTATGGTGCAAGATATTTTCTATTTATCGTTGACGATTATTCTCATCAATATAGGTTTACTTGTTGATTAAGAAGGATGTTTCAATGAACAAACAGGTAAACATCGTGCATGGCAACAATGCTCTAGAATTTATGAGCATGGACAATTATTTTTGTGAACATGGTATTGGGCACGAAACATTCTTGTATAGGGACTCTACAACAAAATGCATGAGTAGAATACAAGCATCGGCATACACTTAATGTAGCTTGTGCACTACAGTTTCATGCTAATTTTCTTGTGGAATTTTGGCAAATGCGTTTTGACTACCAGGTATCTAATCAATTGAACACATTCCATTGTTTTGAATGGCAAAGTACCGTATGAAATTTTGTATGGTAAACCACCCTCACTTGGACATTTGCATGTGGTTGGATGTTGGTGCTATGTGCATAATCTAAACCAAATAGAAGACAAATTCACTAGTCGTCGTTGGAGTGTGTTTTTGTGGGTTATCCTCACGGCAAATAGGAATGAAGAGTCTATGACCTAAAGTTGGGTGCGTTCTTAGCGTTGTAGGATGTTGTATTTTGTGAGCATGAGTTTCCATACTCATCCAATGATTCATAATCCATGTTTCATGCAAAAGCTGATACTAGAATAGGTACTATGGAAGATTGAGGTGTTTTAGATGACGACGATGATGTAGATGATAAGGTGCAATCAAGTAACTCAAGCAGATGAGCAATTAACACAAGTCAATGGAATTGCTACAACTATTAGGGAATTGGAGACACTAAGGGTGTAACATCTACTCATCGCTAGGAGGGTAATGCGAGTGTGGCTCCTTCATAGGGTAAAGAGACCGAAGTTGTTGTCATTCCCGATGACGTTGTGGAAGCGATGAGTGCCAAGAGTTGTAAGGATGATGACATGAAGAGGGGAGTGCATTGTGAATGAGGAGCTTTTGGGTCATAGACATGGAAAAAAATTGACATCTAGTTGTCTAGGTGACTTCATGACGAATACCATGTGCAAGTTGACCTCGTTTACGAGTTCATATGCTCAATCACACTAGGTGTGCCTACCGTATTGAACAATATGTGAATTGTTAAAACTTTTATGTGTGACATCATAATTTTTTGGCAGACATTACTATAGGAACTGAACCATAATCCTTTGCCGACATTGTAAAAAACGAATGGTCGAGGAATGCAATGCAATAAAGAATATAGGAGCTGAAAGATAATGACACTTGGACCATGGAAACACTCCCTCCAGGGAAGAAGGCTATTGGATGTAAATGGGTGGTCTATAAAATTAAATACAATTTTAGAGAACAGTCAAGTTGAAGGGCTTGATTATAACAAGCATTTTGCTCGTGTAGCAAAGATGGTGATTGTACTCACTTTCCTTGTTGTCCTGTAGCTAAAATTGGGAATTGTATTAGATGGACGTTCACAATGCATTCTTACATGGTGATCTTGCAAAGGAAGTGTATATGAACTTGGCTCCTAGATTTCATTCTAAGACTCCACGCAAAGTCTATCAACTCCATAAATTGTTATATAGATTGAAACAAGCTCTCAGATATTGGTTTGCTAAGTTGGGTAGTCTCTTGAGGTGGTATA
>JAJIYU010013057.1:0-14125 GCA_030144865.1 Tinospora cordifolia
ACTTTGGTTTTAATGATTCCAATCATTCTGATATCGTCCCATCACATGAGGTTCGCAAAGATGGCTTAACAGCGGTTGGGCGAACTCGTCTTGGTGAGAGAGTTTCGTCAGACCGCTGTGCCGGTCGGGCCGCCCTTGACTCTGGGAAGGGGTCCCGACAGACTTGCATCCAAAGATGTCTTAAAATCTTCAAAATTATTTTCACTTGACTTATTTCATTTAATTTTCTTAAACTTATTTATCTTTAATTATTTGACCAAATTTTGGGTTATTACAAGTTGATAGTGGATAAGCCTTGTCCTGAGTAAACTAAACATTAAAAAGGAGATGGATTATCCAGTCTGAAAAAGCGTGGTTATTCAAGTAGACCTTGGTCTTGCTGCTCAATCTAGAGGTTGTCCCACCAACTCATATGAGTAGTCGGAGTTGAAGAACGAACTTATTTTCCTACAAGAAAATTAGAAGGTGGTATTTAAGGGCAAAGGAGATGTACTAGAGTACAAAGGTAGTGCCAGGATTGGTACAAGAATTAGATGAGGGTTGAAACTTTGAATCAGAAATTGAGACCTTAGGTCTAGAAAAATGACCTTGAGTAGAAACTTGGGTGATGCCAAGGGTGGCATAGTGGATCATAAATGGAAATGTTTAGGACATAGGTTAGAAACTAAAAATATGTAAAAATGAGACACTTATTTGATTAGGACATGAGATTGGGAGGATCCTATATCTCTGGTTTCTATGTGGTATGGGATGCATAGGAATTCAGGAGTATGGATGAATCTTGGACTTAGAGAATGATGGGTCATGTTTGGTGAATGATCAGTAACTTTAGAAGAACTCTTTTCCCTATGCTTGGCTGGTATGATGGTTATGTATAGTGGGGCTTGGGAGACATTAGTTGTTGAGACATTTGTGAAATTTTTTGGGTGTAGTGAAATCTTTGGGTGGAAGTTTGTGTCGATGGGTAAGCATGGTATGGGATGCTTGAACTCGAAGGCACAGATAGAAACTTAGAATTTTGCTATGCTAGCATGAACTTGAATGATTCTATGATTGCTTGATTATTTGAATGCATGGTTTATTTATTTGAAATTCATATATATGTGTGGCATATCTAATGTGATCATGAAACCAAATCCTATATCCAACAACATTAGAGGGCCTTGAAACCCTCAAACTTAACTTAGAAGAATAAACTAATAGGACACTAAACAAATCAAGAACTTAGAGACATGAATGTAGAGTTATGATAGTATGAATGAAACGAAAACCTAAGGAAACAAATACTGAAAAGACTTTTTACTTGTAGAAAATGGTCGGATCTAAGAGATACGCTGCCAGGGCCGCCACATTTGACGAAACTGAACCACAATAGTAGGAAACACAGACTGGTATGGCTAAGTCCTAAATGGAGAATATGATGATGGAAGTTACCAAGTGGGTCATGGAACAAATTGTGAGGGCATCATCTCAAATGATACCATAGGCAGTGCCACAACTGCAAGTACAAGAAAAGGTTTTAGTGCATCAACCAATGCCAATGCTTGAGGTTCCAGTTCGTTAGAGGGCACGAGAGGATATGGAAGACAAAGAACAAAGGGATATGTTGATGGAGTTGCAAAAACACCGCCTATCCAAATTTGATGGAACTTCTAACAGCATGACGGCAGATCACTGATACCAGGAGATGGATGAACACCTAGACGTGTTAGGGGCAACGCATCCCCATAGAGTAGCAGTCGCTACCCATTAGTTTAAGGGACAAACTAGAAGTTGGTGGTAGATGTTCAAGGCTGATCCGATCACTGACTTCAAACAGATGAATTGGGAGGAGTTGAAAGAAGTATTATATGAGAAGTTTTTCCTAGAAACTATGCTAAAGAAGATGTAGGAAGACTTTGTTAGGCTGAACTAGAAAGACATGACGATGGTCGAGTACAAGGTCAAATTTATTGAATTGGCCAAGTTTTCACTTGAGCTAATTAGTGGGGAGAAGATGAAGGCCAACCAGTTTGCTCAGGGTCTCAAGATTGATATTTGAAAGATAATAATGACATTGAGCCTAAAGACATACAGAGACGTCGTAGAAAGAGTGTTGACACTGGAGCAAGAACTCAATTTCGAACAGAAATTGAGGAACAAAAACGAGAGGCCACAAAATGATCAAAAGGAGGAAAAATGGAAATAAGAAATTTAACATCAATAAGAACGATGGGAATAAGACTCCTTAAACTTAGAACAGGCCCAAACATGTTATAGTAGAATAGTTAGAGCAGGCTAAATGCCAAGGATTGTGTTTTTATTGTAGCCAATCCGGACATATAGTAAAGTTTTGTCCCACCAAAGCACAATGTCATCAACAGCAAGAACCACAGAACTAAAATCAGGGCCAAGAACAAAACCAACCTAGAGGGTTTGCTGTTGCTGACATTTCCGAAGATTGAGTCCCTCAATAGTGACATTAGCAATACATCAGATAAATGATTAGGTTGAAATTTATTTTTGAAGGGTGGGTTGGATGTAATACCCAAATTTTCACAGAATTATTGGATGATTGAATTTAAGAATTTGAATAAAATACAATTTTAGTGCAAAAGATGTGTTTCCAAGTGATTTATCAAAGCTACCAATGGATAGAGAAATAGAATCCAAGATCAAAGTCCACATTGGGACTAAACCCTTAGCAGTTCCACCACCAGAGAGCATCAGTAGAACTGATTAAGTTAGAGACTCAACTAAAGAAACTCCGAGAAACAGGATTCAACAAACTCTGTGAATCACCATAGAAAACCCGGTGTTGTTTGTGAAAAAGAATGATGGTTGTGTCGACTATTGTTATTTAAACCCAATTATAGTTGAGAATAAGTATCCCATACTAAGGATAGGTAACATATTGAGAGGAACTACAAATTTTTCTAAGATTGATCCGAGGGAACCCTAGAGACAAAAATACCTAGGACAACCTATAAAGGTCAACTATTAAATATACTGGGCTAGAACAAGATGTTACTTTGATACCAAAGGTGGTTTAACCAACGATATTCATAGATCTAAGGAAGAGGGTAACTAGGCAATACCATAACCAATTTGTAGTAGTTTTGTGGATGACACGCTGACTTACCCTAAGTCCAAAGCTGAACACGTAAAACACTTGGGAGAAGTCAATTCTTGGCTAAACAACCCCGAACGAACAAGTAGGAACATCCCAATAGACCCTGATCCAAACCAAGATAGTTTCTTAGGCTAGACTAGATACCACAAGGGATTCATCCAAGATTTGTAAAACCCATAATGAGATCAATCGGCGCACATAAGTATAAATTTCGATGACGAAATTCTTTAAGGAGGGAAGGTTATAATACCCTAAAAAATTTATACAAAATAATTTTAAAGGAAATATTCATATTAGAGTATTTTATGAAATGATATAGTTACAATGAGAAATAATAATAGAAGTGGGAAAATTTTATTAACCACTTGAATTCTCACCTAGTTTGTAAGAATTAGCAAGTTTAACTTTGTGGCAATATAAATGCAATAGAAGTACAAGAAATTGGAAACAAAGAGATGAAATAGAAAGTAGAAACATAGCAATATATATAACCATTATGCATCCTCTATTATTAGAAAAAAAATTGGTTTTGCGTTCACAAGATTGCAATCTTAACAAATGGGGTCCCTCTGAGGACTGTGGTCTTGTGTTAAGTCTTGAACACAAGAACACGATCCTGTGGCAAAATCCCACGATGGAAGTTTTTAAAACCATGTCAATTTGTGTGCGCATAGGAGAAAGAACAAACCCTAGATGCTATCCATGGCCGATGCGTGTGTGCACAATATGAAATTAGAAAGTTGACAAAGCACAAACCCTAATGTCTACACTTTGTGCGACGCCAAAAATGAAGAAATTGAAAGTTTCGTGTAATCATTGTCACAAACTTGCCAAACCTTGACCCTTGTAACTCTATATAAGGACCCCTTGTGCTCTCATTCTCTTTACTACAGCAAGAACTGATAAGTCCTTCTTGCTCTCTCTACCTCTCTCTTAGAATCTCTCTCTCTCTCTCTCTCTCTCTCTCTCTCTCTCTCTCCTCTCTCACACTCTCTTTCTTTCTTTCTTGAGTTGTTCTAAACGACAGTTGGAGTTGAAGTAATGGAGTGCTGTAGAAATTTTGTGATAGCAGTTGGAAAGTTCTGAAAGAGGCTTAATTGAGGCTTCAGAAGGAGTTTACTTTTGAGGTGGAGATGATTTTTATCTTTTACTTCATTATTTTAATTTTAATGAGGCTTGCATGTGTGCTTGTATTTTGAAGATGAACATGATGCTCATTTGATACATTTAATTTGACATGCCATTAATATGGGTGATTATACATGCTTACAATAAATATGCATGATCTTTATATTAACATGAACTATGTAACCATGCTCTGGAATATTGTTGAATGAATACTACTCTGCTTACATATCGTGTGCCTGATTTAATCTTAATAGTGTGTGATTTGTCACAAAATAAGATTAATAAAGATCTTAACCAACCACATACTGGCATGGTAAGGAGAATCGTTGCGGGTATTTCCCAACTTGAAGAGGATACATAGGGTGTCGTTGTAATACCCTAAATGTTTCAAATGCATACACGTTGAAAATGAATTTTTAAAATTTTGAAATAAATGTAAAAATGTTTGAAAACATGTTTTAAATGTTTATTATATGGTGTGGTATAAAAATAAAATAAATCAGAATGTTGGATAAGGGGAAAAAATGTTGAAAAAACAAAATATCACACTGTTGACCGCGGTCACTAAAGGCCGACCACGGTAATTAGTGAAAATTCACAAAAAAAAATTAGGTTACATGGGTGACCGTGGTCCATAAAGTGCCGACAGCGGTAATTGTGCGAGATTTAAAAAGATTCAAGCCCTTGACTTCATCATTTCACGCACTGACTTTCCCAAAATCGTTCCAGACCTTTAGAGAGATGGTCTAGAGTTGATTCAAGGAGGATCTAAAAGTCTAAGGTAGGAATCTGAACCTCTTAATCATTTCAGTTCAAGATTTGTATATTCATTCAGATTTGGTATTCAAAAATGAGGGTTTGAGGGTTTTGATGTATAAGATGATCCGGAACCAAATAAGCTCGGATCTTCCTTCTAAACCGAGGGTTTATCGATTTAGAATTGAATTCGGAAAGTTTTAACTGTTCAATTACAGTTTTTGACAGATCCTAAAGAGTTTCATCTATCTGGAGGGTTTCTGAAGATGTAAATCCTTTGATAGGTAATAACTCTCTATTCGCTCGTGTTTTGAAGTAGTGACTAGTTTTAAATATGTTATATTTTGAATTTGGAAGGAATTGAATATACTTTTGCATGTTGATGTGATGAGATGAGAAATCTGAATTTTTGGGGAAAAACCCTTTTATTTGGAATTTGATAAGAATGATCTAGATTTGATGTCTATGATGGTTATTGATGTAGTTTGAGGGTTTTGGAGATTCAGAGAATTGAACGTGTAAATGTTGATTTCAGATTGACTAGTGGTGAGTGTTGAGGAAAGGCGCAAAGGTTGATCCGGCATATACAGGTGGGCGGGACTTCCTTGCTCATTAGTATTATGCGGGCTTAGGATATGAAATATGATGATTGTTTACATTCTTGTACTTAGTATCATGCTAGGAATGTGTGAACTGATTGGAATGGTTGCCATGACATCATAATGTCCAATTATGTGCTTTCTAGAGTTACGGATTACATAAATGTCTATTGAATGATTTATATGATCTAATTTGCATAGATTAGTACATGTTATGTTGTATGGTTTGAAAACCTTGTTTGGAAAACTAAAGAAGATTAATGGTTTATTAAAATCTCCACGTACCGAGGCAATGGACGGTCTGCTGGTGCATCACTTAGATTATGATCAGGGTGTAGTCAGGGCGTCATCGTTGGTATTCCCAAACCGGGCCAAATTACGAGTGGCTGTGTGATCCTCGGATTTGGGAGATCATAGTAGTTTCTATATGATTTCCATATCTTCATGGATCGTGGTCTCAAGGGTAGACTTCTATTTGATAAAGATGTCACGCCTGGTTGTGTCTAGGACCACAAGGGGAATACCGAGGGTGGTTCACTCTTTCGGTTAATTCCTGACAGTGTTCAGACGGATCGACAGAATTAACCAATTAAGTGATTGAAACACCCTAATGTAATAAAACCGTATGTGTGTTTTGTATGTTGGTCTGTATAATGCTAGTGATGTGTAGGAGAGATCCACTAGGCTTTTGAGCTCACCCCATTTTCAATTTTCAGGTAATCATGGGCCTGACTCTCAGTGAGGATTGACCGACGCGGAGACTGGTGGTGAGTTTTTCAAAGATGTTTTATTTTAAACTCTATTTCAATGTTTTATGTATTTTGAACATGGGCATGTTGCCTAGCTAGTTATCATTTTGTGTAAATAAAACTGTTTTATATTATGAAACACTGTTTGAAACTTTGGCCTGTGAGCCTATTATTTTGTTTATGTATATGTTGAACAAATATTTCATAGTTTGAAATATTATGAATGAATAACGATGCTTTCAATGATTTTAGACAAATTTTTTGAGATTTGAAAGCTTCCGCAGATACTTTGATTTTATGTACTATTTCATATGTTATTTGAAAACATATTGAAAGTTTATTTGAAAATGAATCTCGTGTAAGAGATTGTTTTATTTTGAAATGAACAAAGAAAGGAAATTATTTGACTTGAACAGAACAGAAGTGGAAAAAGAGGCAAAATCGTACATCCCGACGCTCCGGTGGGCCCTTTTGTTTAAAGTTGAGATTTTAGACTAAAAAGGTTTTGAAGCCCTTAATGTTCTTAACAAAGTACCTCCTTAGAGTGAAATATAACTTTTCCTAGCCAATTTTATTGGACTTTTGGACTTCAAGGGCACTTACACCAACCAAGTACTTTGGTCTTAGAATCATATGAACTAATCATATGAAAAGAACATCCATAGCAACCCACATGTGTGCTATGATGGTACGTGGTTATTATCACCATCATCTTTGTTAAATCATAAATTCTTGAATCATAAGATAAATTTCAGAACATGAAAATAAAATAAATAAATTTAGCATATGATCAAACTGAAAATTTAATCATGGAACATTCAAAATCATGCATCATACTTTGAAATAAAGCCTAAGCATGATACTACACATGGCATGATTGTTATGCATGCATAAATTCGAACAAGAATCAAATCTAAAATTGAAATATATTTTAGAATACTTAAACTGAAATTATTCTTGATTTCAAAAGCCAAACAACCAACGAACATGCTAGAACTTTGAATAAGAAAAAGGGGTGTAAGAAAAATCACTTTCACCTTGAGATGTAGTTTCCCCCAAAGTTTGGACAAGAGCTCCCAATGTTCAAGCACTAAGAAAATCACCCAAGAAGAATTTCTAAATCAAGAACTTCTCACACTCAAGAGGGAAAAGAGTGGTGCGAAGGGAGGTGTCAAAAAGAGGGCTTAGAGAACAAGAAGAAATCTCAACTCTTGTTTCTTGAGATGAGTTGAATTGTGAGCATGGGGGGTTTATATAGGTTTCAAAAGTGTATAGAATAACAAGTTTGTGGTGTTTTCATTGTAAGAACCTTGCCAATTCTTCAAAATTTCGTGCCCCCAAGTATAGGAGAATAACAAGTGTATTTAGGCAATTTTTGGAATTTAGAAACCATTTTTTTTATTTTGGGAAACATTTTTATTGGTTTTATTCAGATTATTAGTTTTTGTTTCAAAGCAAACGATCCTGACCATCGGATCGTTCTCGATTGCAGCGGTGATCACAGATCATGCGGGTTCGATCTAAGTGATTGGATCTTCCTCGAGCATGGCGTTCGGTTTGCGATTGGTTGGAACGCGTCTTTCTGGGCCATCAGATGCGCATCGATTGCGGTGTGCGGATCTCGATCGTGATCAACGAATCCTGTCTGGGCCGTTGGATGATCCTCGATCGCAGTGTGTTCCCGATCTTCAACTGCGCCTTTGATCTGGCCAGTTGGATGGTCCTCAATCTCAGCACATTCGCGGTCAACCCTTGCGCCTGAGCCGTGAGCCGTTGGATCTGATCGATTGGACGTGGGCCGTTGGATTTGGCTGATTCGGTACATCCGAGTGCCGGTTTTGGTTTTGATTGTGACTGTGAATCTTAGATCGTGCAGATGATGTATTTCTGGCCGTTGGATGCAGTTTCTAATACCAAAATCACTTTCTAAGGTTGCTATTATCCGAATTTTGCTAACTAGACACTTTCTAATTGATGAAAACTTCGTTTTATTGCACAAATAATTCTATTTTATGGACTTACTAGTATTTTTTCCTTTCTAATTATTTAATATTGTATTTATTAGATATTTTTTATTTTTTAATATTGCCAACAATTAAAAATCCCTATTGCTCTATATATTTTATTTTATTTTCATTTCTTTATTTGCTATATATTTTACATTCCTTTTATTTTTTTATGCAATTGGTACTACATTCTTATTCAATTATGTATATTTTTCTATATACATATTCTTATAATATGTGGTATTTAACATGCCTATTATATTCTCACATAATTTACCCAATAAATATATGTCTATAACTAGATATATTTTTATTCCTATTCTTTATTTCTTAATAAATAAAAGCAATTCATTAAATTTCATAGTTAATTCTATTTAATTGATATTTCCACTAACACACTTTCATTTGCCTTAGAATTATTTTCTCAATGAATTTTTTTATTTCATTAATAACTTTTGTTGACAAAATTTTAAGGTATTACAACCTACCCTCCTTAGAAATTTCGTCTTCCAAATTTGTACATGTTTAGGTGTTTCTAGTGAACAGATGCGGGTACTTAGTCTTCATTTCGCTCTCCAGCTCCCAGATAGCCTCTTCCAATCCGTGATGCTTCCACAACACCTTAACTAAGGGAATATCCTTAGTTCTTGGATGTTGTACCTTGTGATCAAGGATTCTAACCGTTGTTTCATTGTAAGTAGCATCATCCTGAATGTTCACTTCCTCCCAGTGGATGATGTGATAAGGGTTAGCTACATACTTTCTCAACATGGAGACATGGAACACGTTATGAGCTGAAGTCATTTGGCTTGATAGATCTAACTCGTAAGCACATTCCCCGATTCTTCTAAGTATTTCAAAGGGTCCTACAAACCTTGGAGATAACTTCCCTTTGAATCCAAACCTTTTGATACCCTTCTGTGGACTGACTCTCAGAAATACTTTGTCCCCAACTTGGAACTCTTGTGGTTTCCTCCTCTTGTTAGCATAACTCTTCTACGACTCTGTGCAGTAGTCAGTCTCTTTTGTATTAACTTGACTTGGTTGCTCATCTCTTCTACGAGGTCTGGCCCAGTTAATACATGATCTTCAAGCTCAACCCAACAGGCAGGTGATCTGCAAGGTCTCCCATAGAGGGCCTCGAATGGAGCCATCTTTATGCTTGCCTGGTAACTGTTGTTATAGGCAAACTTTGCCAGGTGTAAATACTTGCTCCAATTCTCCTTGAAGTCTAAAACACAAGACCTCAACATGTTTTCTAAAATTTGAATAACTCTCTCAGACTGACTATCCGTCTAAGGGTGAAATGTTGTACTCATGATGAGTTTAGTACCCATTTCATTCTGTAAACTCTACCAGAATTGTGAAGTGAAGCGAGAGTCTCTGTCAGACACAATAGTCTTGGGTACACCATGCATCCTTACTATCTCCTTCACATATAGTTTTCCTAGCTTACTGACTTGGTTTGTGAATTTGATTGGCAGGAAATGAACCACTTTGGTGAGATGATCCACAATAATCCAAATAGTATCTTCTCCTTTTTGGTTTCTGGGTAAACCACTAACAAAGTCCATGTCAATGTTATCCCACTTCCATTCCGGGATAGGGAGTGGTTGTAACATTCCAGAGGGTTTTCGGTGTTTTGCTTTCACTTGTTAAAATGTTATGCACTCAGAGACATGCTTAGCCACGTCCCTCTTCATTCCTCTCCACTAGTAAGTTTTCCTGATGTTTTGGTACATCTTGTCCCCGCTTGGGTGCATGGTATACTTAGTCTGATGAGCCTCATCCAGCATGGTCTGCTTACTCTGTCCATCCTGAGGTACACATATTCATTCCCTGAACTTTAGGATATTTTCAGCATCTAACCTGAAGTCAGTATGCTTGCCCTGTGTAACTCCTTCAATCAGACTGGTAAGCCATTTGTCTTGCCTTTGTTCTTCCCTGATCTGGTGCAGCAGGTCTGGTTGGCAAGACATAGTGCAGAGGTAGGCTTGCTTTTCATTTAGGGTCACACCCAACCTAACATCATCAATCAACTGGTACATCTGACCTTTCTCCTCCTCCTGTTTGTTGAACTTCCTACTCAAGGCATCTCCGTTGCCTGAGGTTCAACTCCTTCTGAGTGTAGATGTACTTCAAGCTCTTGTGATATGAAAACAGATCAAATTTCTCACCGTAAAGGTAGTGTCTCCAAATCTTCAGGACAAACACAATGGCCGCTAATTCTAGGTCATGAGTAGGGTAATTCTTCTCATGGACCTTCAGTTGTCGTGGAGCATAAGCAACTACTTGTCTTTCTTGCATCAACACTGCTGCAAGTTCACTCAGCGAAACATCAGTATTATAATACCTCGAAATTTTGCGAGCGTGCCACGTCGCGAGCAAATAAATAAAAAAAGTAAATAATAATAAATAAAAATAAATAAATATGATGAGGTGTAGCATTGGAAAAAAATTCTCATGGTTTGGGAAAATAGTAATTGAGAAGTGAGATAAAAGAAATGATAATGGGAAAATGTATTTATGCTTCTAATAGAAAAAAATTGAAATGAACAAGGAATTACATTATAAACATATGATTATAAGTATATAGCAAGGTTTAATTTGATTAAAAGTAAAATATATATATGTATATATAATCGGAAGTTTGGGGAAACCGGTGGAAGATTTAGTTGGGAGGTGTCTGGTTGGCTTACGAAGGAAGAGAAAGTGAAACAAAGAACGAGAGAGAAGGAGGAGCTACTGGGTTGGAGTCTTGACGGTGAACAAGCAAAGAATGAAGAAGCAGCTGTCGTTGGTGTAAATGAAACGTGCTGATGCAAATTTGGAGTGTTGGTCCGTGCAAATCAGTACTCGTGAGGCTGTGACGATGTGTGCTCGTGCATGATGATGGAGGAAAGAGCAGAGAGTAGCATGGTTTTGTTGTTGCTGTTGCTCACCAGCTATCGAACGAAGAAGAGGATGAAATGAAAGGGAGGACTACGAGTGTACGAGTTTAGTGCGTTGAATAGTGAAGGAAAATGGAAACAGAACAATGGCATAGTTGTTGCAGTTGCCATTGACTGTGGAATCTGCTGTCATTGGTGCTGCTGCATGCGATCGTGCAAAGAATGATGAAGCTGCGGTGATGGATGAACAGAGTAAGAAAAACAGAGGCCGCAAGCTGGTGTTCTGGTTTGGGACCAACAACAAGACAATCGGGAAGTGTATGCAGCTGGTGCTTTGCTGCTGTTACCGAATGAAAAATAAGAAGAAGCCGAAGAAGAGCCTGCTATATAGCAAGAATGGAAGCAAAAGCTGTTGCTTTGGATGGAAACAAAACAGGGGACGATGGTTGGGATTGGCGACTGAGTCGAAACGATGGAGGAAGTAGAAGTACAGCAGCTGGGTGCGTTGGGGGTGCCTACTAGCGGTGCGGAAAGAAGAAGAAGACAACTCAGGAAGGAAGAATGTGAGTATGCTGCTATAGCTCTGGAGTATGGTTACACGAATAGAGCAGAGGAAGAAAATGGAGGTAGAACAAGGTTGCTGCTCCAAGCTGCTGCTACTGCTACTGTTGCTATTGCTGATGGCGTTGCTGCTGCTGCTACAACTATGACTGCTATTGGTTGGATTGTTGTTAGTTGTTGCGTTTGGACAAAGAAGAAGAAGAAGAGGTGCTAGTGTGAATCACGGACAGAGAAGAACATAATCTATTAGTGCTCTGTTTTGGGAAGCTCAATGAGAACCAGAAAAATCAGAAAATTGTAGTTCTCAGACCGTTTGAGGTTTTGTATTGTTGGTCGTGAACTGTGAAGCAGAGGGGAATGGAAGAAGGAAAAAACAGAATTTTCTACTGTGTTGGAAGCCGAACTGAACTGACTGGAGAAGAAGATGTTGAAGGAGAAGACAACCGAAGAGGAAGGAGATTTAAGCAGCTGAAGGAAAAGGAAACTAAGGAAGAAGAACGTCAGCAGAAGGATCTTTGGACATTGGCTGATCATTAACACAAAGGAATCACACTGAAAAACCAGCATTTGAGCTCAAAATTTTGGGTTGAGGCGTTGAAAAATAGAGCATGATGGGATCTTGAGGCCATGAAATTCTGATTTGGATTGAATATAGGCATCGTTCAACAGAGAGGTAAGAAAGTTATTCAAAATCTTGATTAATGCTGTTGCCATAAGTGGAATCAATGACTAGCGGATTTAGTGTGGTCTATCAATGTAATGTGGAATTAGGATGCAGTATGGTATAATAACTTCATATGAGTTAATTAGAACAATAAACCTGTGATAGATCTACTTGGTTTATAATAGGGAAATGTTAAGTAAGAGGAAAAGAACTAGATTGTGGTTTATTTATTTACTTAAGCATTCAACTATTTAATCTTAGGAAATTTTGAATAAAAATTATTTGAACCAATACCATGAAGTAACTCTAACTAAAACTCCAAGAGTAAGGAGATCTGAGAAAGGAAATTAATATTTTAGAAAAGTAGATTCAAGAATTCAGTTAATAGATATTTTAGAAAATCTTAATGAGCTCATAAAACGAATAAAGTATGTTCTAATATAAGACTAATGACAATAATAATGATAATAATAATCTTAGCAAAACTCTATTGATTGGAAAAGACTAGAAATCTTAAATACAAACGAGACTAAAGACTTGACAAATAGAAGTCTTATTTTGTTCGTAATCATTTTATGAATGATTTAATTACAACGTAAAGATTAAGAAATTGAAGAACACTTATGTAATAAATTTTAATGTATGAAGCTGATCACGAAAATAATCCTAATTAGTTAAAAGTACTAGATTGAAAAGTCATGAAATTACTTTGAAACTTTAGTCATGAGTATAATTGCAATTAAACTAAAATGTATAACATCCTAGAACTTAGGAATAATCCAAAATTAGTTGAAACCAATATCCGGACCTCATAATTAGTTCAGATTCCTACAAATAGCTCGAAGGAAAGCAAGGAGCCCTGAAGATCGGTAGAATCAGGTAGGCGTGACTTCTTTGCTCATATGTATTACATAGATTTAAGATTCAAAGCATTTGATTGAATAGTTCTAGGTTATTAGAATCTTATTAGGAAATTGAATGATATTGGTTGGCTTATGTGAATGATGTGTGATGTATGATGAATTATTTATCCCATGCGAAATTAGTTTATGACATGATCATGCATCTAGATTTACTCAAATGTGGCATGCATGACTAGGAGCATATGCATTTAGATCTTATTGTTTATTATGCACCTTATCATGTTAACTTGCAAGCATAGTTTGGATTATATTCTCTGGTGTATGGTATGATGCTTAATGTGTTTAAAATTGTTTGTAAAACTAAAATAAGACGATGGTTTATTAAGAATCCACATACCGGTACGATCGACGAGCCTGAAGCAGATCGAGGTGGCATCTCCTATATCTCACTGCTTGAGATCGTTGAGCTACAAGGCGGATCGTAGGTATTCCCAACCGGAGCTGTCTGTGACAGCTCGAAGTCTTTGGGAGATGGTACGATTCATGATAAGTACATTCTCTTAGGCTTTGATGTGAATGTCGATTAATTTTAGACGATTATTAGAACCCTCTGAGATTTGATTGGATCACAGGGAATACAAAGAGGCATCTCAACCCTCTTTTAGTCTTAGATTACAATTAAAACAAATGAATGTTTGAACGCCTAATGTTTGAAAGTGTTTGTAATATTTTGGATTGGGTTTGTATAATGCATGTGATGTGTAGGATCGATCCACTGAGCTTTCGAGCTCACTCC
>JAJIYU010013058.1:0-14100 GCA_030144865.1 Tinospora cordifolia
AAATATTTATAATACTAAAATTATGAGTAATACCTTTAAAATGTAAAGGTATTACATGGTCTAAGTTACATTATTTATGTATTTACAGTTCTAATAATTAACAAATAAATAAACATTACGTATATTTAAAAATTTATCTAATTAATATTTATAAATGTTATTATCGTGCTTAAAATAAATTTAGACGTTGCCATCTCTGGGGAACGGATAAGTGCTATCCCCGGGATTCCTACTTCTGAAGATATCTGCAGCCTCACCTCTCTGAGTAGGGAATATTAAATTTCTTTCGCTTCTGCGTCTCTCAAATAAACTCTTTTGTCAGTCTATTTAAATTGATGCCCCACATGCCATTTTTACTGTTACTGAGTTCCAAGATATTAAGTTCATATCTGTATATTTCCTTTCTTGGGTCCATCTCCTGCACCCATCTATTTGGGCGTTTCCTAGTTTCCATAATAATGCTTTTGCATCAGCTACCTCCTCTTGTAATCCTTAAGTTTGAGATGCGTAACTCTGAAATGGGCTTGGAAAACATGGTTAGAGATGATAAATATCAGATGTTTGGTCTGCAATTTGATGGGTAAATGTGGCAATATAATCTGTGGTGTGTTGAAGCTACTAGAGATTTTGGCTTCAACATTTTTATAATGGGCTAGCGGGAGGTTTGTCCCCATTGAAGGCAAAATGAGCTGATTTGATGGCTAAGATTAGAAAGGATTTTCCGGTTCGTGGGACCCAAATGATAAAGTGGGAAGTATAGTATTGGAAAGTAGAAGAAATAATAATAAGACCATAGAGGTAAGCCCTATGGAGTCCCAAAGTTGTACAAAATTGAGTGCCTAAGCTCTAATCTTGGGAAATTCAATTTTTTTGTCGCTACAACTTTAAATGCATGGTCCACTATATAGTGTGTTCCCCTCAGTAAACGTAAATAAAAAAAATAAAAAATAAAAAATAAAAGAATGAAAGAAAAAAAAAGGACACATTTTGCTATATTTGCATCACAGCAAAAATGGTATTGCAGCATTATATTTCACTTTTTACAAATACTTATCTAATCTATGTTGAAAAAAAAATCCAACTCATTTCCAATATTGGTATCGTAGCATTATTTTCCATTTTTTTCTACTAAGTGTTTTTTAATTTGTATGGTCTAAAATTTCCCAGATGAGAATCATTTATATCATTTATAGGTCCATATAGTTTAAAAATTCAGATAGAGTAGAAGGTGTCGGAAGTTTATGGGTTTGCGAGCTATTCACTAAGCATGTGAGTAATAATACATCTTTAGATTTCATTATATTAATTTTAAGTGAGTGTGAACAATGCATTAATTCTTGTTTAAAAAACACAATACGCTAATTAATTAAAAATATTTTTCTGATCAATATCAATACTAAATAGTGAATAAATTGATATAGTTATTGTATATATTAATTATTAAATATTATTAACCTACCATTTAATTGCATTGAGCTACATACTAATTTAAAAATCTAATACTTTGCTTAAAAAAAAAAATTAATGTTTCTATCTGTTTTTGTTATGAATGTTAATACTTACTCTATTCCTTTATAATTGATATATTTAAAGTATTGGCATAAGAATTAAAAGTGTTATTAGCTAGCCTAGATTACTATAAAAAATAGCACAATTGGATTAAAATACTCTCATAAAAAATAGCAGTTATTAATTGCATCGTTAAATTAATAAGATATTAAAAGTAATTTTAAATGTTGAAGTTCTTGAAAAAATTACTTAATTAATTACTTTCTAATTATGACATTTGAAAGAAACAAAAAAAAAATCAATTAATGTAATAGTAGTTAGATAATAAAGGACAAATGTATTTCATCGAAGCAATCTAATACTGTATAATGGTAATGTAACAATGGCAACAATATGCTTTAAACGGTAGGTGAATCTACTAATTGTTTCAAGGGCAGGAAGAAAACCAAAGAAGGCCAAAAGCGTACGTATGTTTGTTCCTTGTGTCTTAAAATAAGGTGAAGATGATTCTCACCAAAGAACAATCTAATATGTAAATAAAAATAAAAATTTCCATGTTTTGTAAGATTTAAGAGAGAAGTTGGAGAAATTCACTTACTGATGTTTCCTCTCACGTGCTATATTTTTTCATTTAAGTAACGGGACCACCCCATAAAGCCTAAAGGAAGGAAGAAAAAAGGAAAAGAAAGCATAAGAGTAGCAGAGTGGAGTTAGCTGGATCAAGGAGCTACCGCTCAGCAGCTACAGGGCCACCATCTCCGTTAGGTGCCGCGTCCCTCCTGATAGGCTAATCTTTAATTGATCCATTCGAGACCACCGTTAGCACACCATAGGTATCAAGTTTTATTTTATAAGATACCTCAGTATCAACGTTCATGCACTAGTAGATTTCTCAGATTATGTACAAACCTATAGTTCGAGGCAAACAAATGCCATGTTAGAAGTTACAATATTTCTATTTAGGAAAATGGTGTAAAGACTAGTATGTCTAATTCACATTCTGGTGTCCCTTTGATATGATCATGCTAAGTGCTACGGTTTTGTATATTTAGCTGCTCTCTAGCATGATTGAAGGGAATTGAAGAAGAGAGTACGTCAACTGAGTTGACCTGTAAATCCCTAAAACACGCCATGCATCCTTGTATATTTACGTACGTGTTAGTCGGAAATGCCAATGTGTAAAACTACTATTTTGTCAATTCATACTTCAGCGGAAGGCCATTACATAAATTATGCTACTCATATTATTCATATAAATAGAAGGGTGATACATCATATGTATGTATAATTGTGTGGTCCAATAAAGCCAGCCAATTGATAGAGAATAGAGAAGGGTAGTAGTACCATTGGCATTGGGTTCTTGTGTGTGTGTGTGTGGTGTGTATGCAGTGTGTAAGTATAAATATACAATGAAGGATAGCGAGGGATAGATGTAAATGCCAAGCGGACCCAGAAAAGATTACCATAAGAGGAAAGCTAGGAAGGTGAGATAAGCGGATGCGGTCGGTGTTTGATTTATTGTTGGGTTAGATCCTGAAAGGGAAACCAAAAGAATTGTTTGTCAGATTGAAGGACGAAAGCGATCTATCGTTAACAACACTTTAGCCCAGAGTCCTAGATACTGAAACCACAAAACTCGTCCCCCATCCCCCGTCCCCACCTCACCCGCCGGCCCCACTTTTTCGTCTTTATCATCATCTGTTTTCAACTATAATTTTTGATTATTTATTATTATTATTATTATTTTCTTAGACCTTTCAGCCTTTTCTCCTCTAGTTTGAACTTGACTCGAAAAGATCACAAGTAGCCAGTTTGTATTAATGAAAACAAGTTTCAAAAATAAAAATGTGTGTGTGTGTAGGTTACTAGAGATAAAAGAATGTATACGCATTGTATTTAAACTCATTATATTCAACAAATGCCAGTGATAAAGTTATAGAAAAAAAAAATACAATTATATCAATTATTTTAATATTTTTATAATAAAAAAGGGAAATTGATTTTTTTAAAAAAATTAAGGGTGAGCTAGCTGTATTAAAGGGCTGACCAGAGAGAGAGAAACAGGTGAAGTGTCCTAGGTAACAGGGCTTCGCAGATACCATGCAAAACCTATAAGGGATCCAAGCAAATAACAAGATAGATAGGTGAGGTGCTTGTGTGAGAAATGGAGCGGTAGGGGACCATGTTACGATCTGATGCAACGCTGGAAACAAAAGACACACCGAGTTAGGCTTGGTTTTTATCTAGCTAGCTTCTACCCATTGGTCAAAAACCGTAGTTATAAGAAGTGAGAAAAGTCTGACGCTTTTGCTCTCCCCACTCTCCTCCTTTTACGTGGATCTGACGTACATAAATCATTATATATATGTACACAACTGAATCAAACGTCATTAAGATAAATAGTTATATACATTAATATAAATAAGAGCAGTATTAGTTGGGGTCCAATGCACACTTAAGTACTTTGAACAAGTTCGAAGACTGCTTATTAGTTATATGGGTTCAATCCTATCTAGCGAGTCATATGTCAATAATTAAAAAATGATTAAGAACTTATTAATTAATTTGACAGGGGTATTGATCTGATTACTTTAATGGGAATGATATTGATTTTGAAAACTTTGGCTTGATTTAGTACTTAATTATACATTGAATAGGAAAAGAGAAAGTAGGCTCTTAGGTTTTCTACCCTTTTCTGAAACTTAGGTGAAGTCCCTCTCGCAATAATGGCAACAGCTGACCGCGTATGCCGTGTACTGATTCTAAGGACAACCTTGATAACGACACGTCATCTCCATCCGACGGTAATTCCCAAGAGTTGTGAGTTGGGTCACTCTTTCGAGTTATTTGATTTTTTTTTTTTTTTTGGGTGGTGGGGGGTTTATTTTGTTTATTTTTGGTTTCTACGCATTAAAGATTAATTAACATTTTTTGGATTGAGAGACGGAATTGAAGCACTTATCTAAACCAAGTATAAATTTTAATGCAATTAGGTTTGTACACTTTATTATTAAATTATATATTACATATTTTATCTAATAATATAAATATATATATTTAGGTAAAAATGAAATTATAATTTCTAACATTAAATTAATATATTTATTGAGAAATGAATGATAAAGCTTATAAGGAGAAAGGCGGCCTATAAATGGAAAATAAAACTTTATAGATAAATCACGACATGAAAGCAAAGAAATAACAGCGGGCATGAAACACATGGATGTGATATGCGATATCATCAAGATCGTCATAATAATAAAATAATCGATCACTATATTATTCTATTAATATCCGAAGAGCAGCAGCTATCGTATGAGTTGGGTTTCTAGATGAGAACAAATTTGGGGTGGGTCAGAAATCGGAATTATATATCTTTTCATATCATTTGTTAGGCCAATTAATAACCAAGTGTGACTCCGAAAGTTGGACTCATATTTAATTCGGTCTTAATTTTTTGACAAGATCTTGTCTTGTTTAATATTAATGTATGCTAACAAGCAAAATTACAAGGGTAATTAAGAAGATGACGATGAGAGAGATAGGTGGCCAATTAAGCAGAAAAACTTCAGTTGGGTCTCCAGAGATGAGGGTGGAACCCGTTCTTCTGCAGCCGATTAGTTCGGGGTGCGAGTATCGGCGAAGAGAATCCTGATGATGCTGCAGCTGCCGATGGCAGTTGAGTTGAGCCTGAAGCCCAGCTTGTAGTACTATTTGCGCCCTTGATATTGCTCTCACCCGAATAATATTGCTGCTCTTGTTGCTCTCCTATTCCCAGAGACAGCCCTCGCCCACCCATTTGCCCTCCACAACCACTGTTGCTGTTTGGATTAATCTGAAAATTATATTATATATATATATATATATCAAATAGTAAACTCAGTATTTAATTGTATATTAATGGCCACGTTCCATACTACTGTTAATGTGCACTATGATGGGTCTAAACAACATTGTAATTCAAATAGGTCTCACTTGATGATAAGTTGGATGGCTGAGATGCTGGAGGATATCTCCATTTCTGTTGATATGCGCGCATCTGTGCGTTTCGTTGAACTTTGGAAAGATCGGAGATTGAATGTGGGTGTGGTTCATCATCTGCGTCGCTTCCCTCTCCTTGAGCCCTTCCCGTCTTAGAGGATTGCTAATTATATTATTCCTACATTGTATATCTTGCCTCTGCATACATAACCAAACATATTTATAAATTTTACTAGTAATATTATGTTTTACAATGGAATTCAAAGCTTATTAAACGGTTATTTGTGTTTTCATTACCAGCCTAGAGCCCCAGTTAGGCTCAAATGGAAATGGTGAAGATTGTTGATCCACAACGGCAGTGCTATTAGAAAGGTTCCTATCCCCAGTTTCAAGACTATCTCCAGTTAAAGCTGAATTCCCCAGGCTCAATTCGAGATTGTGATCAGTGTCATTCGCTGGAATATATGCATTATATATAGAGACCACATGTTAAACCTAAAAAATTGTTACTGTTAATAGCGATAATCTAGCAATAATACAAAATAAGATCTAATTTCTCTATAAACATACCGTTTGAGTTCATTTCATGTTCGTAAATTCTGGGATCGAAATTGGTCACTGCCTCCTTCCCATTGTACTTTATTGCAGCTCTATCATAAGCTCTGAAGAAGATAAGATATTACAAGAAAATTAGGGGGAAAAAAAAAACAAAGAAGCAAACAAGCAAGAAGAGTAAAGGCAAACAAATTGCACTGTAGCGGAAGTGGGCATGACGACATATATGAGCAGTGCCAACAACATATATTTACCTTGCTGCTTCAATCTCTGTATCAAAGAGGCCCAAGTATACATATCTGTGTGATAGATATATCAGATCTTGAGAAGTTCAATAAAAGTAGTAGAGATTCATTAGAAGGTAATTAAGAGGGAGTCATATTATATAATATCGTTACTTTTTGCCCAGAAATTGCCCCATTCGAGCCTCCCATCTTCCACACTTGTGCAAGGTCACGCCTCTAAATTTGGAGCTTCCTCTAGGGAAGCCAGTGCTTTGGCGACGAAGTACATGGACAAATTCCTCCTTTGTTAGATTATGCATCTGTTAAACACAATCCAAATTAAAGAATTACTAATGTAGAGTAATCAATATCATTCCTTGATTACTTGGAAAAAGATCCAAAAAAAAAAAGAGTAATTGATAACTCTCTTTCTGATATTCTTATCAAGCCATACACAGCCACAAACCTGTTTCAAGTCATCTTCATAGTCATTAATGTTAAAATTTATATCTGCATCCACTCCCCGGAACTTTATTGCCGCTCTATCATATGCACTGAATCAAAATTTCTCCAAATTAACAAATTAATTAAAAAGGAGAAGGTGGTCAGGGAATTGTAAAAGAAAGGAAATATCCAACATAAAATTACTTACCGAGCAGCTGCATGAGCAGTGTCAAATCCACCTGTATGATACAGAGAACACCATGAACAACATTATACTTTACGGATAAAAAGAAAATTAAACCCAGAATAAAATCCTTCCCAAGTCGAGCTGGGTTTTGTAAAATACTTACCCAAATATACCTGCTTTCCACAATCCCTGCGTCAACAGGAGATAACAATCCTCTCAGATAATGGAGAAAATACAATTTTTTTTTTTTAAATTAAAAAGACAAAAAGTCCTAATTTGACGAACCAAATATGGGACTCCCATCGCCCGGTACGTCGGTAAAACGTGACACCGCGATACTGAGAACTTCTCGACCGGGGTCCTCGCCGGCTCTTCTTCATAGGCTGAGACACTTCAATAGCCTTACCGTCTCCAGGCGCCTCGGATTGGCAGAATTTTACTCCCACCCAGTGAGCTCGTGGGAACGCCAGAGTATCTACATCTGCCGGGGCACCAGTTTCCGACTCCACCAACGGGAAAAATTGCCGGGTCATCACGGGTTCACTCTCGGATGAACAATCATCATTGTGGCTGGTAACAGTGATACCAAAGATAGTACTAGTGCTTCTCTTCTTCCTACCATCTCCAATTACTACTCCTTCCTCATCTTCTTCTGATTCATCTTCTATAACTACGGCAGACGAGCTAGAATTCTCATTGGACACTGATTCCACCCCCTTGCCTTTCTGTTCGTCCCCGTTTCCGCCCCCGTCACCGGAGATCTTTGGAGAAAAGCACTCATGCTCGGAACCTTCTTCTTTCTCCCTCCTACTTTGATCATGATCAGGAGAGTCATTGAGATCCCACATACTTTGATGATCTTCTTCTTCTTCTGCTTCTTATTTTGTCAAATTTGTTGAAAGTCGAAGATCCGATCTAGATGATACCTTCTCTGAAAGTAGTAGTAGTAGTGGCAGAAGTAGTAGTAGTTGTTTCCTCGTACCAGTTTCTACGATTATCAACGAGAATAAATTGAGATGAGTGATCATACCTTCCCCATCAAGATCGGAATTAATATAGGTTCTTTTCTTAGAAGCCTATCAGCCTCATATTCCCTTTTTATTATGAAAAATCACCTTGCAACTATCTCTCCTTTCTACCACTCTAGAGTCTCTGGCCTACTGCTGCTTTCTTAGGAAAAAAAAAAAAAAGAAATTGAAAATCAATATGATGAATAAATAAAATAAAAACCTTGGACTATAGGTAGGGAGGTTGTGTTGGAAGAAAGCAAGTAGGGGAAGATTTCCCAAATTACTTCTATGCCCAAACTGCCCAATACAGCAAGGACAAGCGCACGAGGTTAATGGTTACATATTATGATACCAGCAAAGCATATTTAGCCTCCATCCAGTTGAAATTGCACTTTTCGTATAGTTATATTATTTTACAAGTTCACACCCTTTCTTTTTCTCAATAACTGGCTCTGCTTGATACTTTGATGAAACTTCCTCATAAATGTTGCGTTAAATTTCTGACGGTACTCAACAAAGAAAAAGATCATTAATTTGCATTTTCCAAATAAGGGTTTTCTTCAGAGAACTTTTAAGTGATATTTCTGAAAAAGTGATTGATTGTGTTAATCGGTATATTATACTTTATGGTATAATTGCAGTTCTTTGGATCATGGTATTTTTAGATGTTTGTGTATGTGAACTATTTGATGATATGTAATGGTTCAATTAGTATTCACAGTTCTATATAATACCTC
This sequence comes from Tinospora cordifolia, assembly GCA_030144865.1. Taxonomy (NCBI): domain Eukaryota; kingdom Viridiplantae; phylum Streptophyta; class Magnoliopsida; order Ranunculales; family Menispermaceae; genus Tinospora; species Tinospora cordifolia. The sequence continues at coordinate 8,648 of JAJIYU010013058.1, forward strand.
TTATTTGACTTACTCACTGTAGCATTTCAATTTACTATCTTCTCGTTTTCCTCGAAATTAATTCTATGTATTATTAATGAATGAGAAATATATGTAACGGTATTGTGTAGTTAATTGGTATAGTTTTTCACGTTTTCTCAGTGTACAACTAAGAGGTTATTCTTTTCCTTTTTTTTTTTTTTTTTAAAAGATAATAGAAATAAAGTAGGAGAAATCGAGCCACTGTAATACTATAGCCTCACAAAACAAACAATATATGCAACATCCGCAACAAGAAACAGCTGCAAAGGCAATGGAGGAGCTACATGAATCCCAAGCTCAGCACAGTCATTGATGCTCATGTCCCTGAACTGATAACGTTCCCTTAAAATTATGCAATCCCAGTTCCTTTCAATGAGATCATTGATCAAGCAGTCTTCCAAGATGGGCCTACGGATGAAAGCTAGAAACACCATCCTTAAGTATGTCATGCAAGCATTTAGAATCCATTTTGACAATCGCATTTGGAACACCCAATATCCCTATTTGAGGCTCATTAACGCCCTAGCTATGTGTTAGCATTCATATTACTAGCACGCAAAAGGCTTCAGTGGTTGTTAAGCACCTTTTACGAAAAGCAGAAACTGCCAAATGTATTCATACTTGTGCTTTGCTCTACAGAAACCAAAGCATTGTATAATTAGCTGCTCTCTAACGAATCTAGGCATGTTTTTTCTTTAACGTGTCCCCTTCCTAATCTCTTTTCCTTCTTTTGATATAAGACCGTACGCTACTCATCAATGGCATCAACTTTATTTTTGTGATAACTGCATCAAGATCTGTGGTGACTAATATAATATTAGTTTTTCTGATGACTTCATCCCTGCTTACAGAGAGTCCACTAGTTTATCTTTTCCTTCATCTGGCAATTAAATTGTTCATCCATTTAGTCAAAAAACTGTCAAAATTGTATATGAATTGAATCATCTTTTCCAGAAGCCACAAGTTTTTCATCAATTCAAGGATAGAGATTGGAACTTTATGTTCTTGGAAAGTAGTAATATTTTCACCATCGATTACATTTGAAGATGGATTAACTTTCCTAATTTTGTTCCTAATTGCAGACATGCTTATTCGCATGTTTCCTAATTTTCATTATTGGTAAGTTCTAATTGGTTGTGAAACAACCTTTAATGTTTGGCCTGACATTAATAGTATCACACCCACATTTTTAACACTTACGGTAGAAAATGATTCATTTTATTTCAACAAAATAGTTCAAAGATGTGTGAACACAATTTTTCTTAAAAAAATAAATTATTATTTTAATTTGAAATACTAATGTTCATTTCAAAATATATTTTTGAATTTATCATAGCAAATAAATGAAAATCAAGGCATGAATTGTAATTGTCTATCTTAACCTAAACTACTATAAAAATGATTAATTATATAAAATTTCAAAATAATTTGTGTTTGTCTTACTAAGCTTACTTATGGAGGTAGAAGAATATCAGTTTGATTCCAAACGTCAAGGATCATATACTTTTACTATACAGATTCCCGTATTAAAATGTAAGGGCTTTTACCGTTGTCTACCCGTTATTGACTTGACACTAAACTTATTTGTTATTTAAAAATAGAACAACAAATTTGAGTCACAGGCATAGACATAAAAAGACTCATGAACATTTATAGATCATAATAATGTTTGCATAATTTTTTTAAAATAATAATCATACATCTTGTCAAATGATAATGTCACTATCATTTTGAGTTATATATATATATATATATATATATATATATATGTGTGTGTGTGTGTGTGTGTGTGTGTGTCTCAAATCCCAAATGATAACTTGTCAAATGATAATTCATTGAGCTTGAAAGCCCAACAAATCATTCATAGACATTCACAACATATTTACTAGTTTCAAAAATTAATACCACACTCACTAATTTGTTTAATAGTTAAGGATTAGTTGTTAGCTAATTCCCTGAAGTACTAGTAAATACCCAAAGGTATCCCCAACGAACAAAAACTAGCTTCATTATTTCAGGGATATGCCCTATTTCATGTGTAATCATTATAATATTCTTTAGTTAAACCATAATGATACATAGAATTTGCAATACCCTAGTTTTTCAAAACCTATTTAAATTTTAATATAACATAACTAATGATGTGGTAAATAATTAATAGTAATAATTTTTTACTTTATTTTTATAAAAGATTAAATAAATGAAAATTTTAATTTCAAAAACATTTGTCACACTTGAGTTTTTTTTTTCGAAAACCTATTTATGTTCCATTTAGACAATTATCAAGATGTCACTTTATTTCAATATTCTAACTCTAGATTCCATTAGTGAACCATCATGCCGCTCGAGAATAGGTCATGCCATGAATAAAGTAGAATTATAATATTTATCAAAAATCACATTTGAGTCAATTGCTCATTAAAAGAGTGTTCTAAGGCTCCGTAGTCATCTAACATCATTGCAATTGTATCTCAACAAATAATAAAACCGTGCCTGGGGGCGCAATGGTAATCTTTATAAATTAAACAAAATATGTAAACAAAGTCTCCTGATGATGGTAATCAAGCGTAGCCTTGTAAAATTCTTCAGTCCTTGAAATGAAAAGAAGAAAAAGATGAGCTTATAGAACCCATTGGTTCCATTCTAACCCTTAAGCCATCATTAAATAAATACAAACAAATAAAACAAGTAAACACTTTCAAACATTATGCATTTCAATAAGTAATTTGTTTGAGTCAAAATATCTCTGGAGTAAGGAGGGCATTCTTAAATGACCCTTCTATCATCAAGCACATCTCATATTATAATCTCAAATAAAATTTCATTAGTCAAAATTTATTCACTCATTCAAGTAAAGGTTATGTTGTAACTAGTCTCTAGATGGCTTCTAAGGTAACCTTATTTTATTTGCCAAGGTAACACCATCGAGGGTCTACTAATGAAATCTAAGGCAGGTCATCGCCAAAGTACATGTGTTGTTATCTTTAATTTTGTAAATTTTCAGATTCATGCATAATTGCATGCCATTATTATCAATTAATGTACTGGTTCCATGCTATTGCTTATCATTAATATTAGGCATAAACTAATACAAGTATTAATCATATTACACTATTAGACAAGATATAAAATTTCTAAAGCATGCGTGTGATAAAGCATATACAATAAATAAGTGTCAATCAAACATGACTAACAAACATGCATTTTCATATTACATTATCAAAGTCCTAAAAATTCTTATAAACAAGAATTCAAGGTCATTAGTATACATTTATTTGATAAAATTGTAAAGATATGATATTTCCACTTGAGCTAAAATCAAAGAATGCTCTCGAGCTTATTCTGAAATCTCTATAATACAAGATCAACCTAGCAACCACTATTTTCCAATAGTTTCTATCCAAAATAAGCCTAAATCATTTCTTACTACACACTAAGTCTCATTTAATGTGTGATCAAAGTCACATGATTCAAGGTCCACCTTAGCCTTAAGTAAGTGTTATTAGTTGGTCAATTAGGATGTATATACTAATTGACTCAAGTATAACCTTTATTTTCTATATACTAGTCTTTCTATGCATATCTCGAGAAAACATTTGCACCCTATTTCTTTTCAAGTCAGTTTAGGACCTTTTTGGGCGTTAGTCAATGACCAACTGATTGTGTTTTTGTTATACTTTGGCCTCGTTTGTTGTGCAAAATAGGATATGATTATTTTGGTGAAATGGGATAGGATGTGGTAGGATAAGATATAAAAATTTTAAAAAAATATTTTTTTAAAAAAGAAAAAAATTTGGGGTGGAATAACTCAATTCCACCAAAAATGGTGAGATTGAGTTATCCCACTAATATGAGATAAGTGATGGTGAATCATATTAATTTTTAACTTATCCTATGTAACACTAAACATGAGATAAGATAAAAAATTATTCTATCTCATTCCAACTCCCTCTACCAAATAGGCCCTTAAGGTCTTAAAAACATGTTGATATGGCGAGTCAACTCAGTTTACATGGTAGGTGAAAACTCGTGTTTTTTGTTTAGATCTCGCACCCATTTGTGCTCAACGATGGAACTAACTTTTGGGAATCTTTTCATAGGTCTTTTCTTCTCTAAAACCACTTAAAACCAACCTTGAAATAATGCACAAAGCTATTGGTCTTTTTTTAAGTAAAACTTGAATACATACCTAGGGTTTATCAAAGTTTCGTAAACTATCTTGTAGGACATTTTAGGGTTTTTTTTCCCACCATTCTTGAACCTTTTCTAGCAAAGATAGCCCTTTCTTTTTGGTTTTCTCTCAAAAAATTAGGGATATAAAGTTCATAAACTTCGTGTTAGTTATAGGCCCTTTTGAAAACAATCATGCATTAAAACTACAGTACTACGCCCTTAGGCTACTTTATATGGGGCAAATTTAACGTTCCTAAGGTCTTTAGAATTTTGATATCGGCTGCATTGTTACTGTTTTGCAGCCAACAAACCTCCCACAAAAGATCAATAAAACATGCACATGCTATTCCACCATTCATGTGTGGATGCGTACATTTTTCTAAACATTCCATGGCCATTGAAATTCAGCCATGAGTGAGGGTTTCTAATCTCATTGCAAAAGGTTTTCTTGCATGATTTTGGCATAAAGACTTTTCATACCTTATCTTAGATTGCATCTCCCTTGAATGCTCTCTAAAATGCACCCACTTGTTTAATCTAACATTATTTCGATCACAAATAATAGGTTAACATTTTCCCATATCAGGGCAGAAATTTTTACCTAAAAAAGAATGAAGAAACATGCATTTCGATAATCAAAACTTCCCTCTAACTGGGCTTGATGTGCACCACTTATACTTCCAAAAACCCCCCCTTTACTTCACATTAGTAATTTCCTCTTATCTTGGCAAGGTACTTCAAGGATGCCGTAACGTAGGATGAGTGATGTCTTTCCCTTACCGAAAAGTGGCAAGTTTAGAGGATTATCCATCCAAGTTTAAAAGGAAAAGAGCTAGAGAATGAAGGCTACGGTTTTGTGTAGAGAAAGGAGGAAAAGAGATGTCGAAAATAGGCTGGGCCTTGTCTTGTGCATTTTTTCCTTGAATGGGGGAGACCATCTTGAGTGATTTTGAGTGTTTGGTAATAAGATTGGTAATAGGTATATAAGTATCCGTAGAGACCCCTCCTCTTAGTTGACCTTTCAAAACAAGCTCATTTGATTTCTCACCTTAACTGGGTTCCTCATTTTGAATTTATGAAGATATAGTCATGATCTTGGGTATTTTCTAAAATTTTCTAACTGATTTTTACCATAGATTTATGAGACCATGTTTGGGTGAAGATTAGGTTTTCTAAACTTAAAATAGGGTTCATTTAAATAGGTTCTTTTGGAATATTCTAGAAGTGATCTTCCTAACTGGAAAGCTGAGATCAATCTT
>JAJIYU010013059.1:0-14111 GCA_030144865.1 Tinospora cordifolia
CTCTTGAAGAGTAACTTAAAGATTGGTAAATAGTTGTTCTTGAAGAACAACTAGTTTTCTTCTTAGTTCATTATATTGAAATATGAGGTTAATTGAAATATATTGTGATTGAGAGCAAAAAGTTCTTTAACTATTATATTTTGACATAGTTGGTCAAATTTTTGAAACCTCAGTATGATGTTTATATAATGGCATAATTTAGTGAAGCAATTTTCTTGTCATTAGGAGGAGGAAACCCACTTTTGAAATAATGACATATAAAATTGTCAATGTAATATGAGGCTATGTGAACATGAATATCGAAGAAGAAGTTGAAAACCAATTGATAGTTCACAAGATCAATTGACTATATGAATATGAATCTCAAAGGAGAAGTTAAAAATCAATTGGTAGTTCACATGATCAATCATGTGCAAATAAAATCAGTTAACTGATGCACAAATTATTTATGAAAATTTGACACACCTGAAGTGTAATTGGCCGGTCAAGTCAAAGGACACATATTCCTAAAGAGGAATAAAAAAAATATTCTGATTATATGTCCCATGAGTTGAGAATTAAATATTCCATAGAATGAAATAAATTGGGACGTAAGTATTCTGAGACATAAATATCTCTTGAAGATATAAATTGAAAAATTAGATATTCTCTAAAGAGAGAATATATTTGATATAAATGTCCATAAAAGGACATAAGTATGTCTCATATGTGTAAATATCATAAATTCAATACATGTGTGAAATATTGAATGAAAATGAATATTGGTCATGATATTTATGATATTTCAAAGTGTCCATTGATATTCTATAAAATGGGGATCCCACACTATAGATTGTGGAATAATGTCGACATTAAAATTGAGCAATTTAAACTCATTGGCGAATGAAAAATATTTTTACACTTGATAGTGTATGATGTGTTGGACGTAAATGAATATTCTATGAAAATTCTCAAAGAAATTTGATCCATGGATGATGACATATATGAAAAATCCCAAAAGGATTTAAAATGCATGTTTGAAGCAAATGCTTCGAAATATAAATTTTAGAATGATTAACATTATGAAACATGTATGTTTCTTGATTATTTATGTGCATATCTTACAATCTTATTGATTGATATTAGTGATTATATATGTGTGTGCATATCATAATTATATTTATTAATTCGTGTTTGTTGTGCTTATCCTTATTGTTTACAATTTGAATGTTATAACTCTGTGGGAACTAGTGAAATGAAAATATATCAAATTATTCAAATTTGATATGTGATCTTGGAAAAATAAAATTTTATCTCGGCCTGCAGATCGAGAATTTTCTAAGTTAAGTGCTTGTCCATCACTAAAAGCTTATTGAGAAAGTTTTAGAATTATTTTATATGGACAAAGCATATCTATTAAGTTTTCAAATGATGATTAGATCACTTGAAGTTGACAAAAACTATTTCATCCTCATAAAAAGGATGGACATATTATTGGTCCCGAAGTATCAAATGTTGTTGTTACTAATGCATTTATGTTTTTAGCAAATTATACAAAATTAAATATTGATTTCTCTATCGAGTAGCTTGTAGGATGTGGCTCTCACCAACTTAAAGAGATTGGAATAACATTAAATATTATTATGCTGTCTTTGAGGATAAGTGATATAAGTTTATATTTTTCTTCAAGAATGTTAAAGTTGGTTAGAGATATGCAGGTATTGGATTTTTATCGAATCTTTATGAAGTAAGGTCACAAAATGGGATATATTTTCACTTACGATGATACTATGATATAATAATGATCCATGAAGTGAACATTGGTTGTAAATTCTTTACATCACAATGAGATTTTGGTGACCTATGAAACAAGTCATGACGTATATGGTTGAGATTTATAATCTAACATATTTGAAGATCTTGTGAGTTATCTTCAGCTAAATATTGTATTACAACATTATATGAAGATAGTGCAATATACATTGCCCAATCAAAGGATGGATATGTAAGTGGATGACTGAGCCAAACATGTTTTCATCAAAAATTTCTCATGACAGATGAGCCTCAGAAGAATGATGGAATTCATATTCAACAAATAAGATCGAGTGAAAATCTTGAAGACTTGTTCGTAAAAGTTCTATCATATACAAGATTTATGATACATGGTATTGGAGTGTGACGACTCAAAGATATTTCAAGTATGACAACAGAAGAAAGTTTATATATATCATCATCAAGGGGAGAATAAAAATGAGTTATTGATTAGTGAGTTGTACTCTTTTTCTTTCTTAGCTAAGATTTTGTCTCACTGGGTTTTCCTTGCAAGGTTTTTAATGAGGCAGTCCTAACAATAGTATAAAACTCCAAAAGAATATGTACTCTTTTTCCTACTAGATTTTTGTCCCACTGGGTTTTATCTAGTAAGGTTTTAATGAGGCATATTCTCATATAAAAGGCATTCAAAGGGGAAGTGTTATAAATATTTTATATTGAATGCCTTTGTAACCACTATCATTTAGTACTTTGTAACCCCTCTGTATTTAGAATTTTGTAACCCCTAAATCTCATTATGTCTAAGTTTAAATATTGTAATTATGATTTGTGTAACCCCCCATTCCTAAAATCTATATAAAGGGGTGCTTACATTGTAAAATTTGTACCAAGGTTGAACTTCAACTTATTCTTAAGAGAATGAAAAGCTCTCTCCCCTATTTCTATTCTCTCTAGTTCTCTTCTTAATTTATTGATCTTCTAATAGTTTTTTTTTTTATTTTATAACATTAATATATTTTTTGAGAAAAATCGACACCAAATTGATTCTTTAAATTTACAATTATTCTACCATTGTCTTTTTGTTATTGTTATATAAAAAATTAAAATTAAAGTGTGAATCACACAAATGTTTTTTATTTTTAGTTATTTAATTCTTATTTTAATCTTGTTTATATGTTGTGAATTACACATATGTAACGAAATTTAAGATTTTCAAATACAATGTCTTGCATTGTGGTATAAAATTTATTTAATTATATATCGTACTAAAAGTTTACATCATCATCATGGCTTTAACATCGTATATTAATACATACAATTTAAAAGAAATTTAAAGCTCATAAAGTTTAAAAAGAATTTTTTAAAAATTATCTTAAGATTCTTATAAACTTTAATATTGATAAAATTGGTTAAGTTTAACATAAGTATATTAATGAGTTATTCAATTATTCTCAAATCAGCATTCACTTTATGTGGTTGATAATTTATATACTTAATTTTTCTTACATTTTTCTCTAATTTATATATATTGTGGGCATCAAGTAAGTTGTTTTAGTTTAATTTATTAATTTGATTATACTATTAAAGGCATGAATGAACTATATATATATATATATATATATGTATGTATGTATGTATGTAAACAAAATATTTCATATTTTAGTTCATTCATGCCTTTAATAGTATAAAGTTAATTAAAATTGTTTTACTTAGTTTTTTTTAAAAATAAATTGTCATGTTGTGGCACCATTGATCTTTTACGTGTTTGATGCAGGTAAAAATCTTATTACATTTTTATTCTTTGTTATTAAGTTCAAAATATTAGTGTTTCATTTCATGTTTGGTAAAATAGTTACAATGACTTTATTACTTTGTTGTGTTTAGATGACAAAATGGTTTGTCTCAATAATTAATTATATTAATAATTTTATAAGTTCTCGTCATTAAGAAGCATCACATGATAAAATATTAAATGATGTTTAAAGGATTATAATGGATATTGAGTTTAAAGAATTCAAAGGGGTTATTTAAAGCACATTAAAGATTTTAATTTAGACAACTATAAATATTAACTTTAGATATCTCTTTTTTTCCCTATAATAAGGGGTTAAACTATAGTGTTCTTGCCTCCTCATAATATGAATGTGTATATATAAGTTGTGAGTAGAAATCAAGTCTTATGTATTGTAAATAGAAGCTATCAAATCCATGAGAATTTTGTTGGCCGCATTGCATAAAGATGAATAAAGAACATTGATTCATCTACAATTTCACTTAATGAATGTACAAAATAACACATGACCAATACTTTAAATTTGTTGGCCTAACTTACATTTATCTGATGATAATGATGAAAATTATGTGGATGATAACGCACACCTTGTTGAATAAAATGATTACAATGATAAAACCAAAAAAAAATTATGAATATGGCTAATTAGAGATGTGCAACTCTATCAATATGTGTGATACATTGATTAGTATGGTTAAATGTGATGATTTTATGAATGTATCTCAAGTACAATATAAGATGACAATGAAGTAAGTATAAAGCATAATGAATTAAAAAATAGTAAAGTACATAACAATGAAAACAAACTACAACCTTTAATAGAAGGTTTGCAACTCTTTCCCCACATTTCATGGAACTTAAACACCAAGCAATAACTCAATTTTCAAACAATTATCACAATGAATTTATACTGTGGAATGAATTACAAGAACTTTACATAGGACTCAGATTTTTCAATAAAAAAATTGCAATATTATATAAAATAATGTTACACAGCCAAACAACAACAATATGTTGTGGCTAATTCAAAATCTAACTTTTAGTCAATTAAATATAAGAAGTGAAAAGACAGTTATCAATGGAAGGTAAGGGCCTTTAAGCAGAAAAAATAAGTATAGTTCAAAATTACAAAATATATATATTCAAAAAATGTGATAGTCTTTAAGGGGATGAATTGGTTTAGATGCACATCTTTTGCATGGTCCACCCTATTATATAGGTACATTGTTTAAGTTTCAACTAGAATAACCTTTATTAATGCACATCTTTTGCATGGTCCGCCGCTATTATATAGGCATATGGTTTAAGTTTCAACTAGAATAACCTTTATTAATCACTTTTGACATTAGTTGTTACCATTTAATAATTTACCATTGTCATTTGTACGTGGAGACGGGTATTTATGAGTAAAGAGATTTTCACATATATAAAATAAATAAATGAACACTTTAGACACATACAACCTTGAAGAGGTTTATATTTTTATTAAATTTTTGTAGTTTCACTTAATTTTTAAGTTTGACATTAAGAATATACATTTATAGGTTCGATGGACTCCAAATATTAATGATTTTGTTGATGCACTCCTAATTATTTGACATATTATTTCTCTATTAATATATTTTGTTGTTGTTGAGTTACATTGCCCAAATCAAGTGTTAGGCCAATTCAACATGTGACAAGTGATTTTGGATACATGGGACACAAATGTTGACCTCCACAATTATGATATAAATGACTAAGGTGACATTAATTAGAATTAGAAGCATAGATGTTATCAACAAAACCATTGTACTGAAACATTAATAACTAGTAATGCATATAAACATAATATTCTAATCACATATGGAGTACAATGACCCATAAATGATTTGGTGTTAATCAATAACTCAAAGGTACATGACTAAAGGCGGAACAATTATCAATCTTTTGATAAGAAAATGGTTATTGTTAAAATTTAATTTAAAATCACATTTTTTATGATGCATTATAGTTTGTAATTTATTTTTGTGTATTATTTATGTAGTCTAACAATTTACCTCAAATACACTTGCATAATAATGGTTTTCGAGATCCTTTTATGAATGATACGAAGCAAATTTCATTTGTTAGCACTAGAAACTATACACACAAGGCACTTAGTCCAAGTGGCAACAACAAGGACGACATTTTTCACATTTTATTAAAGCCTAACTATCCCACTTGTTTGTTATAATTTCTTCTTTTTTTTCAATTTTTTGCTTCAAGCTCACATTAATATCATTTTGGATAAGTGGGACAAAAATGCAAATAAGTGTCGACCAATCACCTGCAAGATTTTATGCATTTGACCTATTATATTTTGGTCTTGAAGTAGGCCACATGTCAGTTGAATAGACAATGACAAATATAGATCTTATTCAAAAATGAAATGTAATAATAAAAGGTAGATGAGGGCGCATGAAAGGGCATAGCTAAAAGTACAAAACTTGTACTATAGCAAAGGTAACTGAAGAGACACATGATATGAATGCTCAGATGTTGTTCAACCTTCGATGCCACCGCCATTGTAATAATACGATAGGGACTTTTTGACCAACAAAATACAATGCCATTTGCCCTCCACGTGAAGTCAGGTGATGACATATTTGCATATTTTGGAATAAGTTTAAAGTTGTGTTGGAATTGGATAAAACAAGTTGTGTTGCATTATAAAATAAGTTTTAAGTTGGGTTTGAAGTTGCGCTATAATTTAGATACTAATTTCTATTTTAATTTGAAAATATATAGAAGGTATATATTCATTATAATAATTTTTGTTTGTAGTTTTAAGGATTTTATAATTGTAATAATCATAAAATAAAAACTACGTGGTTTAATGACTCAATTTTGATACGAGACTTAAAATTTATTCCATCACTTCTAAGAGTTTTTAAGAGGTTATTAGAATATATTAGAAGTGGCAACTAAAGGAAAGTTCCATTGTTTAGTTATGGTGATTCAAAGCAGGTTTCCAAAGTCTAACACTTGAGTTTTGGTTAAATAATCTCATTTTGATTCAAGGCTTTAAAAAGTATTCCATCACGTAAGGGCATCTTCAACGCCTGAGCGAGCATTGAGCGCCAACTCAGGCGCTGAAGATGCCAGATATTAAAAAAAATGATAATAATAAAAAAATAAAAAACAAAAGGGATGGGCGTTGAGCGCTCGGAACTGTCCGAGCGCTCAACGCCCAAGGGGTTAGGTAACGCTGAGGTGGCGCTCCATTGAGCGCCACCTTAGCGCTATCAAACCCTCATTGCAGTTGCCCTTAGAGGGTTCACAAGAGTGTATTAAAACAAATTGGAAGTAGTAATAAAAGAAATATTGTGTTTGGTCTTAGTGAACCAAAATAATTTTTCAATGTTTTTGGTTTTTATTTAAAAATTATGTTTTGGTGGGGTGGCTAAATTTTGATCCAACGCTTCAAAAAATATTTTGTCACTTGCTAAAGTTTGTGAAAAACATTATAATATTTTGAAAGTAGTCCCGCAAAAAAATCTTGTGTTTTAGTTATGGTAAACCAAAAGAGGTTTTCAATTTTTTTTTGTTTTTTATTGAGCTAAAACAGGTTTTCAAATTCTAAAATAATTATTTTAAATTAGAATTTTTATTGGGTGGTTAATTTTTTATCTATGACTTAAAAAATTATCTTGTTGCTTTTGACAATTCATGAGAAGATATTATAACATGCTATGAGTCGTCTCATAAAAAAACTTCGTGATTTGATCATACTAAACTCGAACGGGTTTCCAAATTTTTTAATTTTCATTTTAAAATTTGAGTTTTGGTGGGGGTAGTGAAATTCTAATCTAAAACTCAAAAAATTGTTGTATTGCTTTTGTGGTTCATAAAAGGATATTAAAACATGTTAGAAGTGGTCCCACAAAAAAAAAAACTTGATGGTCTAGTCTCAATGAATTAAAATAAGTTTTCAATTTTTATTTTAAATTAAAATTTTGGTAGGATGACCAAATTTTTATCCAAAACATAAAAAATTATTTGTCATTTTAGGAGTTTACAAGAGAGTAACGAAACACATTGAAAGTGATCCCATAAAAAAAACCTTATAGTTTGGTCATAGTGAATTTAAACAAATTTTTAATTTTTCTAATTTTTATTTAAAATTATAAATTTTTTGGTGGTCAAATGTTGACTCGTAACTCAAAAAATTATTTTATTGCTTTCGAGTCTTTTAGAAAGATATTCAAATATGCTAAAAGTGGTTTTACAAAAAATGATATGTACGATTTTTTTCTTTTTAATTTGTTTGTACTGAAAGAGGATTTGTAAATAGATCTTTAGTGTAAATAACTTTGTATTAAAAGCATTAAAACTAAAGACACATTCTACATCGGCTAAATTGCTTACCTATGTAAAGTGATGTTGTATGCTAATGGAGCAAACTAATAAGACGTTAATCTTTTAAAATGAGTGGCATTTGTATAATTTTTTTTAAAAAAAATTAAGGCAATCAACTCATGAACATATTTGATTTCCTTGCTTCAATCTAGAGGGTTAGGGTTTTATTTCTTTTAGTTTGACACCAATATTAGGGCATCCGCAATGCAGTATAAAAAGCGCTGAGGTGGCGCTTAATGGAGAGCTACATCAATGCCTAGATTAGTTTTTTTTATTTTATTTTTTTAATTACAACATGTCCGTAAACTCATACGCTCGGTTTACATCGAACGTATAAGCATTGCAAACACCCTTAAGGCGTCCGCAATGCAGGGTTGGAGAGGCTGAGGTGGCGCTCAATGGAGCGCCACCTCAGCCTCTCCAACCTCCCTGGGCATTGAGCGCTCGGACAGTTCCGAGCGCTCAATGCCCATTTCCCCTGTTTTTTTTATTTTTTTATTTTTTTATATGTGGCTCCCAATGCCTGAGCTGGCACTCAATGCCCGCTCAGGCATTGCGGATGCCCTTAGCGTGGTTTAATATTGTAGAGGCAAGGAACAGGAAACTCACTGTTCGTACAACATAGCCGTTTCCCTCCACAACGGCTCCAGGAAAATTCAAATTCAAACTCGAGTTCTCTCTCTCTCTCTCTCTCTCTCTCTCTCTCTCTCTCTCTCTCTCTTCTCAACTCTATCTGGATCTCTTCTTCTTCCGCCTATGGCAAGCGCGAATCTAACAACACCCACCAAAACCACGCCGAACCAGAGATCCTCTAGAAAGCGCCAAGAGCAACAACAACGAGAGATCCTCTACTCCATGGATTCTCCCTTCAACCCTTCTCCAACCTCCTCTAATTTGAAGTCTCGTTTTGAAGCCTACAATCGGTTACAAGCCGCGGCTGTGGCCTTTGGTGAGAAGCTCCCGATTCCAGAGATTGTCGCCCTTGGAGGCCAGTCCGACGGCAAGAGCTCCCTTCTGGAAGCCCTTCTTGGCTTCCGATTCAATGTTCGAGAGGTCGAAATGGGCACTCGTCGCCCACTGATTCTCCAGATGGTTCACGATCAGTCCGCCTTGGAGCCACGGTGCCGGTTTCAGGTATGCTTCTAGGGTTTCCCGTTCGGTCCCTGATTGGGTTTTTTGGGGTTTGATGTTTGGCTGCATAATTTGGCGGGGTTTAGCTATTAATTGTCTTGCTGATGGTGATCTTGAAAATCTTGACTTTGTTCTCAATATGTTCTTTGATTACCTGATTGATATTGATGCCAAGCTTTATGGATCAGAGATATTTAAAATTTGAAAAACTGAACACAGGAGGAGGATTCTGAAGAATATGGGAGTCCTTTGGTGTTGGCATCTGCCATTGCGGATGTTATAAGATCACGAACGGAAGCCCTTTTGAGGAAGACAAAAACTGTTGTTTCTTCCAAGCCAATTGTGATGAGAGCAGAATATGCACATTGTCCTAATCTCACTATCATCGACACGCCCGGTTTTGTTCTTAAGGTGATTATGCTGTTCTTGAATTAGTTGATCATTTGGGCATCTTGACAGGGAATTAGTCATTTTCAAATGATTGATTTTGAATTCTTCATTTTAGGCAAAGAAGGGTGAGCCAGAGAACACACCAGATGAGATTTTGTCAATGGTAAAATCGTTGGCAAGCCCTCCTCATCGACTTCTCTTATTTCTCCAGCAGAGCAGTGTGGAATGGTGCTCATCACTCTGGCTTGACGCCATTCGTGAAATTGATCCATCATTTAGACGAACAATAATTGTTGTTTCGAAGTTCGACAATAGACTCAAGGTACTAATAACTATGGACTGATTAAAAGAAACTTAGTTGCTTCTTATTGAATAAGAAAATAAAAAACTTTCTGCTAATAGGAGAATGCAATATTACTTACAGAGAGAGAACTGATACGTTGCAGGAGTTCTCTGATCGGTGGGAAGTGGACAGATATCTGAGTGCTAGTGGTTACATTGGTGACAACATTCACCCATTTTTTGTTGCTTTACCCAAGGACAAGGGCACAGTCTCAAATGAAGAATTTCGCAGGCAGATTTCCCGAGTTGACACAGAAGTTCTTGGTCATCTGCGTGAGGGTGTTAATGGAGGGTTTGATGAAGAAAAATTCAAGCCATTCATTGGTTTTGGTTCTCTCAAGGAGTACTTGGAAAGTGAGCTTCAAAAGAGATACAAAGAAGCAGCACCAGCAACTTTAGCTTTGCTTGAACAAAGGTGCCACGAAGTAACCACAGAATTGGATAGGATAGATTCCAAGATGAGTGCCATGTCAGATGTTGCTCATCTTCGGCGAGCTGCAATGCTACATGCAGCTTCAATTTGTAGTCACATAGTAAGTAATACCTTTTTTTTTTTTTTCTTCCATGAATGACATGTTAAGAAAATCTGATGATGACATGCCCAGAGGGAAAATAAAGGAGACAAAATCCACAAGGCCACTTCTTCATGGCTATCTTGATATTCTCTTTTAATGCAAACTCTATTTACAATAGTGGTTTAAGAGGTTCAAACTCTTAACATAACATGTATTCACGAATGATACACTGGTATTAATAATTGGGATTGGTTGATGAAGGGGGCTTTGGTTGATGGAGCAGCAGATCCAGCTCCAGAGCAATGGGGGAAAACAACGAGTGAGGAACGGTCAGAAAGTGGTATCGGAAGTTGGCCCAGGGTTACCACAGATGTAAAGCCACCAAATTCAACACTTAAGCTCTATGGTGGGGCTGCATTTGAGAGGGTGATGCATGAATTTCGCTGTGCCACATATTCAATTGAGTGCCCTCCAGTCTCTAGGGAGAAGGTGAAAATTACTTGAAAGTTGCTTTGTTTTAGGAATTGCCTTTGTCTAGATTATAGCCTCTCAAAGTTGGAGCTTTTCTTTTTTCTTCTCCTCTTGTTGGTTCTGATTGCTTGCTGCCTTACCAGTGAACTAAATCCTTGTTGTTACTGAAAGTTGAGAATTAAACTTTAAACTGGATTCTAGAACTTGTTTTTGGGTTCTTATTTTCCTTTCAAACAGGTAGCAAATATATTACTTGCTCATGCTGGGCGGTGTGGCGGAGGAATAACAGAGGCCGCAGCAGAGATTGCTCGTGCTGCTGCTAGGTCATGGCTTGCTCCTCTTTTAGACACTGCCTGTGATCGACTTGCATTTGTTTTAGGAAACCTTTTTGACCTTGCCATCGAACGTAATCGTAGCAGTGAGTACTTGGATTATTAAGAACTTTTTCTTCTTACCTTCTAAAAGATTGTTTCTTTTCAATTTTAAATTTCATTATTCTAGAGATTGAGTTGGCCCATGAATAGCTCACATACTCTAAAAGATCAATGTACATAAATCTCCTATGGTCCTAACTAGTTCTGATGTTAATACTTTCTCTTTTGTGCAGATGGGATGAGCAATGGTGATATGGATGGTTACATTGGTTTCCATGCAGCTCTGAGGCATTCATTCAATCGCTTAATCAAGGATCTCTCCAAGCAATGCAAGCAATTAGTTCGACACCATCTTGACTCAATCACTAGCCCATATTCTCAGGTATGCTATGAAACTGAGCAGTTCAGCGGTTTTGGTTCAACAATAACATCACTCAACAAACTCAACCATACTCTAGTTTCTCCATTGTTCGTTGAGCTCTCTGATGGAACAGCGACTTTCCAAGAAAACGTAGGCAGGGACCAAGAGAACATTCCACCAGAAATCAATGGACATCATCAAACCACACCAGGGAAGGGTACCGAAGCGAAGGAAGTGCTCCGGGAAAGCCAGATGACTGTTCCTGAGACCCCTTCTCCTGATCAGCCAAGTGATGTGGTCTGTGGAATAGCAGTTAATAAGAAGAAAGACAATGGAAATGGGAATAATGAGATCGTCGGAGGAGGAAGGAAACGGCAAGCTAGAATAGCAAACACCAGTAGATATGTAGACCCTCTTCTTATCCAACAAAATGGGGGCGGCGTTGGCATTCTCTTTGGAACCAGTGACAGTAGTAACAACTCCAGAAGATCAGGCTCCGCGTACTCTGATATCTGTTCTGCTGCTGCTCATCATTTTGCAAAAATTCGAGAGGTTTTGATAGAAAGAAGTGTTTCTTCAACTTTGAACTCCGGGTTCTTATCTCCTTGGTAATATATAATAAGCTTTTCTGTTTCAAGTTCCGTGTACAATTAATGATGTTTGAATCTGATTGTTGGGCTTTTGGTGTTTTTCTTGATGTGATGCAGTAGAGACAGATTGGTGGTGTCTCTTTGTTTAGATTTGTTTGCTGTTAATGATGAGAAGTTCATGGACATGTTTGTGGCTCCTGGAGCGATCGATACGCTTAAGAACGAAAGGCTCTCCCTCCACAAGCGCCAGAGAACTCTGCAGTCTTGCTTGCACGAATTCAAAAACATTTCTCGGGCGCTTTAATGGAACTCAGGAAGAAACTTAACAGAGGTGGCAGTAAAATCTTATGGCCCCTTACCAAACTATTCACATCTTGTGAAACAATGTAAAATTGCATCCACGAGGATTGTGGTGATGGTGATGTGATCCACTGTTAAATTCAAAGTTTTGCTAGGTTTGTTGTAACTTTGAACAACTTTTAATTTGATGTGTTAAAGAAAAAAAAAAGTAAAATTTCTTGAATTACAAATTTGTATCCCCCCCACCCATTTTTATTAATGAAGTAACGTGTATGCACAGGCATGTCTTCTTATGACCAGCAAGCATGGTGTGCGCCTCAGTCATTGACAGGCAAATACGTATATAAGGTATTCAAGGAAATTTTTGTTCGGCTTTTATACTACGAATAATTTTTTCTTTTGTCTGTTGGTTTTTTTTTATCGGTATTTAAGGCATCAGTCATATTCAACATTAATTAGATTGTCAGACTAAAAGATAAACATTTTCTATCAAGGCCAGACTCTGTATACAGCAGCGTTTTACCCATAGGACTCGTTTGGTGTACATGATAGGATATGACTATTTTGATAGAATAAGATAAAATGAGATAAGGTAGAATATAAAATTTTTTAAAAAAAATAAAATTAAAAAAAAAATTTGAATGAGATAATTCAATCTTACTAAAAATGGTAGGATTGACTTATCCTATTAACATATGATAATTCATGTGGGTCTGGATAAATTTTTATCATATTCTATGTAGCACTAAATATAAAATAAGATAAAAAATTATCTTATCCTATCCTAATCCTCCTTACCAAACATGGCCTTAGGGCATCAGCTAGGCTGGGATATTGAACGCCTAGCTTGGGGTCAAATGCCTATTGTTGGGCATTTGACATCCATTTTACTCATCAAGCGCTCAGTCTGTACCAAATACTTGGTGAGTGAAGTTTTTTTTTATTTTATTTTTTTTAATGATGAGGCGCTGCAAGCTGCTTGCAGCGCCTCCTATATATATATATATTATAAAAATAAAATTTACATTACTATAAAAAGTAGAAATAATTTTGTAACATGAATAAATTTTAAATAATATGTAATTATAAACAAATCATTATTTTTGAAAATAAATAATATATATAATTATTTAAATAACTATTTAAAATAACGAATAATAATATTTTAAAAAAATTATTTAACAATTAATGTTTAAATATTTAATTATAAAACATATAATTTTTTATATAAATTAAAATAATTATTTATATTTATATTTAAATGTGAATAATAGTTATTTATTTAAAAATATATTTAATAAATAAAATATTATAAAATAACGATATTTATGGTTTCAACTGTTAATATTTTCAATTATTTATTAAAAATAATATTTATATAAATAATATATAAAAAATTAATTTTTAATATAAATTAAAATATTTATTATCTTTTTTAATTTAAATGTGAATAATAGGTATTTTGAAAAAAATATTTTATAAATAAAATATTATAGTTAATGTATTTAATGGATTGATGTGATTGTAGAACTCATACAGTACAGTCTAATAAACTTATAGCATTGTGAGTGTGAGTTTAATGAGTTAATGATGTGGATGATGAAAATGATGATGCGTATAGTTTATTATACACATGCATAAGAGATGCCCTTACATTTTGGTGTTATACTTACACTACATTAAACTTCTTGCCTGATTTGTTTATATCAATTT
>JAJIYU010013060.1:0-14099 GCA_030144865.1 Tinospora cordifolia
GATGCACAATTTTTACATTTTCCTTTTGAGTTGTTAGAGCACTTTAATCTTGTAATCAACATATGCATACACACATTATAAATACCAAGTTACAGCAACAATTTGACGAAAAACTAGGAAAGATCAAATATATATATACATACAAGGAAACCACAAGTGTTGTTTAATCAGTGACAGAGTACCATACTAAGAGACCATCAATAAAAAAACGGAACAAGCAAAAGGTAATGAGGCTCAGATGGTTGCTACATCTGCTCAAAGAACAACTGTAGAGAAGTTCTCATACAAGAGGTGTCAGAAGAAAGCACTTCATCATCCCCGCCTCAGCAAATGTGTACCAACACCATAATAGTGGTATTGTCAACATAAAATGGTAAGCGTACAAAATATCACAATTCTACATTGCACTATATATAACAGGTTATGCCAGTCTATGTCGGTCTATGATAATTTATAATGCTCCAAGATGGTCTATGATCATCTAATATGATCAATGAATCATTGAAGAACAATATTTGATCATCTTCTCTAATGTAAAAAGGTGTATACACTTAAATCCATAGTATGGTATGATATGCAAATGTTTGTGAACAGTAGTAGATCATATGGTCAATCATAGTCCTAGGGATATGATTTCCAAAAGCAGCTGTATCGTTTTTTTTTTATAAAGAACAAGAATAACCAAACAAAAAAAAAGAATAGTTAGATATGCTAATGTTTCTGAACTGTGGATCATATAGCCAATACTAATGTGAATCACAAGGGAGGCCTGATCTTCAAGGTTTAGGTTGCAAGGATAAGCAGTGGTTCGTGACTTGACAGATGCAAGTAACCAACTGACGCTACGAACTAAGGTTTTGTGAGCTTGAATCACCACAAGATTCTACAAAAGCAAAAGATGATAAGTTGGAGAAAACTCATAAAAAGTTTTATGCACTCAAATGGCGGGTAAAATTTGATTTACTAGGCTAATATGTTTTTTATAGCCAAAAGGTGCACTAAAGGCTAGCCAAAGCTATGGCTAAGATTATGCATCCTAAATCAACTCTACCTAAATCATGCTGAAATTAAAATGACTACATAATGATCATAACAAATTTAGGATACTATAATAATAAGTAATGACTACAAGTAACGAATATCTTATTTTTGGCAATTATATTGAATGCCGCCATGAATGTTTTATTTACATTGAATTCTAACATTAATGCTTTATTTTTGTCAATCTCATCGAATCTTGACATTAATATTTTATTCTTAGAAATCATATTGAATGCCAACATTAATGTTTTATTCTCAATGAGTTCCAACATTAATGTTTTCATTACAAATTTAGAATATTATATAATAATGAGTAATGACTACAAATAAGGAATATTTTATTTTTAGCAATTATATTGAATGCTGACATGAATGTTTTATTTACACTGAATTCTAACATTAATGCTTTATGGATAGGAGCCTCTCAGAGTAAGATATCCTAATGTTTACAGATTAAGCATATGAAACAGGCCACAGTTTTAAACTTAAGAATGAGCACTATAGTGGAAGGGAGGACACAATGGAGCTGGAACCTTCATATATCCAGCAATGTAAATGACACCACAATGGAAGAACTTGGGGACCTACTTCACACCCTAAATAATTTTCACTCAACCAATAGCAGCGTAGAGGATAAGCCTTGCTGTATAAAAGACCAGAGCAGGAAGTTCACAGTCAGATCCTTCATGAGACAACTGAGTTACCAGCAGACTGGGTTGCAACATTCATCTATGGACTTCATCTAGATTACAACAGTGTCAATGAAGGCTAGAATCCTAATGTGGCTCATCCATTTGAATAAGCTGAAAACTACTAAAAACTTGCAAAAACAACTTCCTCACTTTAGTTTGAATCCGTCCATCCGCCTTCTATGAGGGAACCACGGGGAGACCACCCAACACTCGATGGCGGAGTGTGACATGGTGAAATCTGCGTGGCAACAATGGGGGCAAATTCACCCCCCCTCATTCCACCTGATTCTCAATCACTATTCAACATTCTGAAAAGGGACATCGAAAGCCATATAAGAACATATTAGAAGGTGGTGATGGCAGCCATATGGTACACCATATGGGAAGAACGAAATTCTAGATTATTTCTGGACTGCAAGGCTAGTGTGGGAAAGATCGAATACCCTGTTTGCAACATGAATTTTTAGTAACAAAATAGGTCTAGGTTACTCTTTTGGGGAATGACTGTGTAAAGGGGGAAGTATATTACATTCTCTGTAGCTTTCTGTTTTAGTTCTTGTATTCTGGATACCTCATCCAACTGTCTGTGCTTCCGAAGTTATGTACTATCTTTTTATTATTAATATAATTTTAGTTTCTGTTCCAAAAAGAAAAACATTAATGCTTTATTTTTGTCAATCTCATTGAATCTTAACATTAATATTTTATTCTTAGAAATCATATTGAATGCCAACATTAATGTTTTATTCTCAATGAGTTCCAACATTAATGTTTTCTTCTTGTCAATCTCATTAAATCCTAGCATTGATGCTATATTCTTGGCAATCACGTTAAGTTCTAGCATAGGTCATTATGAATGAGGCTTTAGACATTTACTATTAACAAGACTGAATGCTTATTTGATTATTTTACTTGGGCTTTGATTTTCTTAGACAATAATGCAGTAAATTAGATTCCAATTGCCTCTTGAATTCTTGAGTCTTTCTCTTGTCATTAGGCCTTCATTCATAATCAAACCCTTCTACACTTGATTTTGATCATGCACAACTACAAGTCCTAGGTTGGCACGATATGCTACCTATCCTTAATCTTTATTAGTTGTCACTTTGGCCTATTTTTTCTTTTTTCCTTTTTTTTAACAGTAGCCACAATTTAAACCCATGCCACGTTTTTGTGTACTGTATTGTTTTGGCCTTTTTCTTTAGATGTTCGGTTCTTTTTTTTTTTTTTTTTTTGAAAGGAAGTTTGGCCAAAAGTTCAAAAAAAGAAAAATGTTTGGTTAGAAGTTGAAAAAAAATTGAGTGAGACAAATCAATTATGAACTAGATCAACTCATTTTTTTTTTCTTCTTTGTACTATGTTCAAATTTATAAACTTTGTGAGTTGTATTTGACTTTTTGTCATTTAGACTTGATTTTGCACTCTAAGTAGTTGAAACCCCGTTCGCTTCTTTAAAACCCTAAGCCTAACCAACTCTTAACCATATTATGATCTATTTAAAACCCTAAGCCTAACCAACTCTTAACCATATTATGATCTATTTGCACCTTTAGCAATCTAATAACAACCATCCATGTTTCACTTCTTTGGCTGAAGCGATCATTTTCACATACTTGGTTGAGCCAAGAATTGGCATTATTTTGATCACTTGAAAAGGGGCTAAGTTACATAAGAGCTTAGAATTGATATTAGGGTTTTTGAGAGTTTGTGAGCCCATCAAGAGTGGAATGAAAACAATGAAGTAACATAAGAGAGAAACACACAGATCGGTGAGAATTTGGAAAGACCCTATATTTTTTCAAGCTTTTTCGCTAACATGGCAAAGGATGGGGAAAGGAAGCGGCTAATGGAAGTGATGGTGATAGCCATGAAGATTGCATGCCTACAAATGCATTTGTGAGCCATCTAAAAAAGTTGTCTGACAAAAAGTAACAAGGGATCCATGAGTGGTTTGATCAAGTGGAGAACCAAACCATAAACCAAGGGACCACTTCAACTAATCGAAGACAAGCTTAAGGTGCACGATCTCATCACCATGTACAAGATGAGGGCATCGGGAGCCAAAGTGATGAAGATGAGCTTGTGAAATTCCAACCACAAAGACATTCAATGGAATCAAGGAGGCCTAGACACAAACAAGAAGGTTTTGGAGGAATCAAAGTCAAAATTCCAATCTTTTAAGGCAAAAGTGATCTTGAAGCATATTTGGAGTGGGAGGTGCACATTGGGCAAATCTTTTCATGCCACAATTACTCCGAATATAAAAAGGTGAAATGTGTGGCTCTTAAGTTTACTAATTATGCTCTTGCTTGTCAGACTACAAGCAAAAGGAGAGAGTTCAATTGGGTGAGCGTTCCATCACAAATTGGGAAGAAATGAAGACAATCATGAGAAAACAATTTATTCTATCTTAGTTTCATCTAGAGTTTCACAACAAGCTACAACACCTCATTCAAGGAATCAAGAGTGTGGATGAGTACCATAAGAAGATTGAGATTGCCATAATTAGAGCGAACGTAGAGGACGATCGCGAAGCAACAATGGCTCACTTTCTACATGGACTCAACCATGAAATAGTCAATGTTGCGGAGATGCATCATCACGTGGAAGCTTCAAGATATGGTCAACCAAGCCATCAACATAGAACAACTCAAGAGGAGAAATGGTGCAAGGAGGAGCTCCAACACAAATTCTTTCAAATCATGGAAAAATAATTCAAAGCAAAACATGCTTTCTACACCAAATTATAAGGAGGTTAATTCCAAGAATGACAAGAAATTGGTTGCTCCTCCTAAGAAGGCCCAAACCAAGACTAATTCTTCAAGAAAGTGTGACATGAGGTGTTTCAATTGCCAAATGAGAGGGCACATCTCTAGTGAGTGCCCTAACAAGGAAACCGTGATTTTCAACAACCATGACGAGTGGGAGACTGAGG
Organism: Tinospora cordifolia; assembly: GCA_030144865.1. Classification (NCBI taxonomy): domain Eukaryota; kingdom Viridiplantae; phylum Streptophyta; class Magnoliopsida; order Ranunculales; family Menispermaceae; genus Tinospora; species Tinospora cordifolia. Next base: position 4,669 of record JAJIYU010013060.1, read on the forward strand.
GAGAATCCACAGAGGAGGAAGAGGAGCCACTTGTGGAGGATGAAGATGGAGAACATCGAAAAGAAGAACTCCTTGTGACTAGAAAGGGCACTTAGCATCTAGATGATAAAAAATGAGCACGAAGAAAGAGAAAATCTATTCAATTCACATTGCCAAGTCTAAGGAAAGGTATATAGCATGATTATTGATGGAAGAAGTAGTACTTAGTGGTAAGCACCAAGATGGAAGAGAAGTTGAGTATACCAACTTTTAACTGACGGTGGCAATTCGTGTCATGACATAATAATCTAACTTGAATATAATACAAAATTAACAAGTTTGGGTTTAACATAAACGAGTTTAGGTCAAAAAAATTTAAATTCAATTAAACATGACTAAAATTTAAATTCATGAACAATTAACTTGCTAAACCCAAAATAACTTGTTTAGCATAACTGTTTAGTTAAAGTTATGAAACGGGTTATAAATAGGATATAAAATTAATTCATTTAATACTATGTTGATGACAAAATTTCTTTTCATTTTTTAATTTTTTTTGAGAAAGAAAACAATTTATTGATACTATTATTAAGGTATATCCATTGTTGAATACATGTATATGTTTGTTTCACTGTATGTATATTTGAAATTGGATATAGTTATAAACATGAACCCCAATTAAGTATCCACCTTGAGATGGGTGTCTTTTTGTTCCAAGGAGAAATAGGCGCCCAAGATACAATTTTGATTTTGATGTTCTCTCGAAACACCTTGCTATTCCTTTCTAGCCATATCATGTACATGGATACCCAGAAAGCACTCAAGAATGTTTATGCTACCATGCACTACCAACCATCCGAGAGACCTCTCACCTTGGTGGGGACTTTCATTATCTAGATCGTGTTGCATATAACTTGTATGCGAGATAAAAATAGAGCCTTGAATAGAGATTGAATCGAAAATTTACTACTCAATGTCATTGAGGAGTCGCTTATCTCGGATATTCATGTTGTTGAAAGTCTGCCCAATAAACCTATAATGCTCTATGGCTCTCCATTGATAGGATTCCTTGATTCTTTGTTCTTGCTTGTTGATAGCTCATATAGTGTGGGAAAACTTTTTGGTAAAGGTGGCGTGCCTAGCCATGACTCTTCCCAAAATTAAAATTGAAGACCATTGCCCACTCTCAACCCACAGTACCTTGCCACTTCTTGTTCTGGAGACAAAATGAACTTCCATGGGTCATGAAATGTCACATTCCCTGCTTTCCTCCTTCGTGTGTCATATTCAAATGATAGATTACAACTGTAGATGTTGCTTATTACCCTAGACTATAATGCTTTTTGCTCCTTTGGTAGTCTCCAAACCCATTTAATACAAAATGTAATGTTCCTTTTCCTAATATTTCCTATTGGCAACCGTCCTAACACCTTAGATCTCTACACTTTAATTTGATTAATTTTTAATAAATTATTTATATTTTGCATTTTTACTAATATTTTTTGAGAAAAAATAAATTCAAAAATTGGTTACAATAGGTTTAATCAGATTTATTAATGAATATATCGTGTTAGATTAAACATGATTCAAATATGACCTAGTTTAAATAATGTATTAAATGTGCCGTATTCGAGTGACCCGTTTATTTAACATGTTATGTTCGAGTTTGAATATCATAACACGATTAATAAATGAGTTGAATTCAGGTCTGTAACATATGTATAACACTCGTGTCTCGACACTAACGCCGTAGTATGAATTGCCACCCCTACTTTCAAGCATCATAGTTTATACAAGCTTCAATGGCTCAGTAAATGTGTTGAGTTAAAGTTAACAAAACAAGCTAAAGTAATGTTTTCCACTAGTAAATATAAAGATGAAGTATGGCTCAGTAAATGTGTACTAATGAAAGCATGTCATATTTTACAAGGTAGATCTTGGTAGTATGATAGGCATGTAATACATGGACTCCTAAACTGTTACTCTTTTATACTTCGAAAGGAACCTATAATCCTCATCCCCTTGTCACCAAAGCAAATATTAGAAGATTAAATCAAGAGAGAAAAGAAAAGAGAGTATAAGAACACAAAAGAGTGTGAAAAAGAAGAGATGGAGATGAAATAAAGAGGAAGCCGAGAGATTGGAATGGTGGTGGAAAAGAGAGTAAGCTGAGAGGAGAGAGAAAAAAGAGAAATCGAGAAGCAAGAGAGAAAAAGAAAAGAGTGTGCTAGTGGCTAGAAAAAGTGAGGTTGAGAAGATATATTTTATCAACAAAACATCCAAGTACTGGCGTACAAACAGATGACTTAACCTCTACTTTACTTAGTGGTGTTCTTTCTCTTTTCCAAAAATATGAAGATGACTTACCTGAAGAAGTACCACCAAGTTTGTCACCACTTAGAGGAATGCAACATCATCAAATCAATCTCGTACCTAGGACAATGTTGCCTAACCGTCCACCAATCCTAAGGAGAGTAAGAAGATTCAAAGACAAGTCAAGAATTCAGAGACAAAGGATAAATGAGGGAGATCCTTAGTCCTTAAGTGGTTCCGGTGTTGCTCGTGCCTAAGAAGGATGGTATGTGGAGGATTTGCATAAATTGTCGAGCCATTAATATTATAGTGGTAAGATGTTGTCGCGTTATTCCCAGGTTAGATGATATGCTTCATGAATCAAGTTGCTCCAATACCCTTTTTAAAATTGAATTAGAAAGTGGCTACCATTAGACTCGGATGAAAGAAGAAGATGAATGGAATAAACATTCAAGACTAAACGTAGAATTTACAAATGGTTGATTATGCCCTTTGGACTAAGTTACACACCTAGCAAATCTATGATGTTAATGAATCATGTCTTGCATGCATACATAGGGAAATTTCTTGTAGTTAACTTTGATGATATTCTTGTGTCTAGTACGACTTAGACAAGTCCTACAGATTCTAAGGAAGAAAAAAAATCGTCTGAAAACTTGGAAAAGTGTGATTTTTGCACTAATAAAGTTGTTATTCTTGGTCTCATCATGATTGGTGAGGGAATTGAGGTGCATGAAGAAAAGGTCAAAGCAATTCAACAATGGTGGATCCCAACCACCATTGGACAAGTGGGGAGCTTTCATGGACTTACAAGCTTCTATAGAAGATTCGTAAAGGCTTTTAGCATGTTTGCAGCCCCAGTGAATGAGTTGACAATGAAGAACGTTCCATTCAAGTGGAGAGAAGCTCAAGAGAAAGCCTTTGGAACCATAAAGGAGAATCTTACTCATGCATTTCTACCATCCCTTCCCAACTTTCGTAAGACTTTAGAGATTGAATGTGATGCAAGTGAAATTGGCATGGGAGGTGTACTCCTGCATGAAGGTAAGCCCATTGCATATTTTAGTGAAAAGCTAAGAGGCCTCATTCTTAACTATCTAACATATGATAAGGAATTGTATGCATTAATTAGAGAAGCTCTTAAGCATATTAAGAATTAGAACAAGCTAAACCAAAAGCATGCTAAGTAGGGAGAATTTATTGAATCACTGTCACATGTAAGTAAGCACAAGAAAGGTAAGAGAATATCTTTGATGATGCACTTTCACACATTCTTATTTCCATATCAGATATAGATTTCTTGATTTATATGCTAATGATGTTGATTTTGATACAGCCTTAGTCATTGCAAGTCGGGCATTAGTAGGGATATATTTTACTTGCATGACGGTTCTTATTATGAGTTGAAAAACTTGGTGTTCCCAATTGTTCATTGCGTGTGTTGATGATGAAAGAGTTTCATTTTGGCAGTCTAATGGGACACTTTGGCATTTGAATAAACATTTTTATTGGCCTAAGATGCATAAGGATGTTCAAAAATCCATGGGTAGATGCATTGTATGGCATAAAGGAAAATCCAAGTCAAACTACCATGGATCGCACATCCTCCTCCCTATTCCTAGAGTACCTTGATATTTCAATGAACAGTGTTATCGGATTACCTAGATCTAAGAGAGTGAGGGACTCTATTTTTGTTGTTATGGACAGGTTCTCAGAAACGACACACTTCATTTTGTGCCATAAGTTTGATGATGCTTCTAACGTTGCTTATTTAATCTTTTAGGAAGCTGTAAGGCTTCATGGGATGCCTAGGACTATAGTGTCCGATTCGGATGTTAAATTCTAGTTGCTATTTTTTACCACTTGTCATCCACAAACTGATAGACAAACCAAGGTTGTGAACCTACACTTATTCTTTTCTAAAAACAATTGTCAAGAAGAACTTGAAGAATTTAGAAGAGTGTTTACCACATGTTGAGTTTGCCTATAATAGTCATTCATTCCACTAATAAATATTTTCCCTTTGAGATTGTTCATGGTTTTAATCCTCTTGCAGCTAGTGATTTGACTCATTTGCCTTTGCAGGAAACAGTCAACAAGGATGGAAAGAAACGTGTTGACTTCGTTAAGCAAATGCAAGAGAAAGCAAGCTAGATGTCCAAGGATGACTCAACAATATGTGAAACATGCTAAATTGCTAACAAAGGTCGAAAGAAGGTTGTTTTTGAGCCAGGGGACTTGGTCTTCAAAATAGAGATTTCCCAAAAAAAGGAAATCCATGCCCAGAGAAGATGGACCTTTTTGAATTCCCAAACAGGTAAATTACAATTGCCTAAAAAATTGATTTGTCTAGTGAGTATGGAGTGCGTACTACTTTCAATATTTAGGTTGTTTTTAAGCAAGGAGACTTGATCTTGAGAAAAAGAAATTTCTTGAAAAATGGAACTCCAAACTCACGCCTAGAGGAGATAGACCTTTTTAAGTTCTTGAACAGATCAATGCTTTCAATTTTTTCTGATCTTTTCCTCTTATTTCAATGCAGACCTTGAAGAGTCAAGACAACTCCTTTTTAAGAGGGGAAGATGATGAGAACCATGATGACAATTTTGTAGATCTGCATGATCAAAATCAAGTGGAGAATGACTTGATTATAAGTGAAAGCTTAATGACAAAAGAAAGGCTCAAAAGAATTCAAGATGCAATTGAAATTCAATTTAATGCATTATTGGCTAACGAATCAAACCACAAGTGAAAGAATCCAATAAGCCTTTAGTCTTGCTTATACAAGCCCAATAAATATCTAAAGCCTCATTAATTATAACCCATTCTAGAACTGAACTTGATTGCCAAGAATATAACATTAATGCTAGGATTCAATGTGATTGACAAGAATAAAGCATTAATATTGGAAATCAATGAAAATAAAGCACTAATGTTGGCAGGCAATGTGATAACCAAGAATAAAATATTCATGCTAGGATTCAACAAGATTAAAAAGAATAAAACATTAATGTTGGAATTCAATGAGAATAAAATGTTAATGTTGGCATTCACTGTGATTGTTAAGAATAAAATATTCCTTATTTGTAGTCATTATCTCTTCACTATATAGTATCATAAATTATAATAATCATTATATAATTATTTTAATTTTAGCATGATTTATGTAGAATTAATTTAGGAAAAACATAATCTTATTCTTGGCCATAACTTGGGCTAACCTTTAATGTACCTTTTGCTATAAATAAGATACTTGGTAGCCTTGTAAAACATATCTTACAGTCATTTAATTAAATACAACTTTCAATAAGTTTTCTCCAATTTATCATCTTTTGCTCTTCTAGAATCTCGATTTTATCAACCTATATTAGTAGGCTCATGATTCAAACTCAAAAAGCCCCTGATTTGTGCCTCAATCCAAGTACATCCTTGTGTGAATTGGTTTGTTTGTGTTCATGGTTGGGTGAGTGACACAAATAGCAAGTCGCATTCCTCATAATGTTAGTCACTTGCATCCCTTAGTTCACAAAACACCCTTTATCTCTTCAGCCTACACAGTGAAGACCAAACCTTCCTTGTGATTCACGCCAAATACAATTGTCTATCATAGTCTAAGCATATGATTTGCAAAACCAACATCACCATTCTTGGAAGAAAACAAAGGTGAGAAGTAAAAACCGTAGGAGGATTATTATCCCTAGTGGCAATCAAACATGAGATAGGATAAAAAACAATCTTGTCTCATCCACTCCCATGTGCCAAAGGTGCCATCATACTTGTAGCCCTAATACTACGTTTCAAATATATGGAAAAAGCTTATAAATGAGGGACAAAGGACAAGCCAATAAAACCTCTTCAAAAGGAAAACACTAACCATCTATTCCTTCATAAAAAGGACAATCCAAATTGGATGCAAATCACTTTCATTCATTAAAAGAATAAGTAAACAATTTCATTACTCAAAAAATGAAAAAAAAGTACATGCCTAAACCTATTTATAGTAAATTAAAGGAGAACATCATGCAAGTATCAGCATCAACAAAGTGCATAAACATACAAAATGGAAGAGTTATAGCCAATACTAATGAATTAATGATGAAATCCAAGCATCTCCAAGGAGTTGAAACGACTAATATAAGAAGAGACCTATTAATATAGAGATAACTCATATGCAGTATTACTATAGTAGTTTATGGATAAAACTAAACAACTAGTTCTTAAGAGAAAGTGCTCAAGTTACAAATTGGCCTCATTGATGTGAAAAGTACTAACTTTCAGTATGTGTATCAACATAAACATATAACTCATTGATCCACCATAAGCCTCCAACAAGTACGAAGGAAAATAGGAATTACCTCTTTCAAGAAATTGTTGTATACCTTCTTCAATATATCAAAGGTCAACGTTAAGAAGCTCACCCTTCTTTCCTGCAATCAACAATAGTATCTTTGTTATTATCATTAATCAAACAAAGTCATTAAATGTCAACTTGTCAATGATATTTCCACATAAAATCAGTACCTAAATGCTAGTTTTAATGAAGTGGGGCCTTAGGAGAGTCCAAATCTCTAGCTAGGTATAGGTCTAACTTTTACATTTACACACAAGGTGGACAAACACAATATTCAATCTTGAGATTACAATTGTGACGTGCACATATTTTTACAGAGTACAATTCAACAAAAAGAAATAGAGAAATTTGTTGAAAAAAAATGCCCACTACAGTCCACTTATTTATCCTTAGAAATCATTTAGGGCAGCATCTAGTTTGTGATTTAAGAAAAAAAGAATACAATTCTGAAATAAAAATGACTTTTTATTGCTTTAGAAAAAGAGGTTGTTTGCTTAGTAAATTCTTAAAAATTTATTTTCAGAAAGGACTTCCCGAACGTGTTTTCCTTGATTTTGGATTCTCGGATATAAAACATTGTATATAAATCATTAACCAAAATCAACCCTAATTTTTCCAGATTTTTCTTCCTCTTGCTTGTGTTTCAAAGTGATCTCTCACATAAATTGTGACTAGTTAACTAACAAAATAAGAGAAAAATTATAACTAGGAAAAGAACAAAATAAGAGAATGTGTAATGAGTTTACAAAATTATAATATATCATAACATGGAAAGATAAACATACTTCCTCTTCCTTCGATCACCCGAAATATTTCTAATGTCATTCTTAGATAAAACAGCTCCAGCTGGTACACCATACTGCATTGGTGAAAGGGCCGGAGGAGTAGGAGCGGCTGGTGTAGTTGCCACAGCTGTTGGAGGTGGAACAGAAGCCGGGGGTGCAGCAACAGGTTCAAGAAGAGGCCTAGGTAAAATGTGCTTCAAACGATTGTTCCTATAGTTCTTCCAAAAAAAGAATTGTTGCCTATGCGCCAATTCCTAATATACCCCGTCACACATACATATACCCAGCAAAGTTAGAGCATCTATGGCACTCCAGAAAAGTTTCCAAAGGTTTATATATATTAGCACGTCTACCCAACATTAGACAACAAATGTCCACATGGTCCATCAAGAATCAAATACAAACATATTTATGAACAAAGACATGAAAACAGGAATTTTATAATTTCCATTTCTCTTATAGTTTCTCATGTTTCATTTTAGCCTTTAATAAGCCTATCAAACAAATGCCAATCATAGTTTTCCCCTCTCCTTTGATTGCACTTGTCCATGTTTCATTCTATTATTTATAGCAGCTAAAAATAGTACATGCAATTTGATACTTGGATAAACAATGATTCCAGACATTAAAAAACACTAGAAAACCAAAGTAAGCATTACATGAGGGATTTGTAAGACATTCACCAGAAACACGAGGAACCACGATTAAATAAAAGATTTGTAATGGCATACTCACCACTTTAAGAAAATTTTAGTAGTTTGATCATGCCAATAGGTCTGCCTATCAAAATGGCTAGCCTATCAATATGGCTATACAAACAAACAATTACAGAGAGCAACATCAAAAGATGAAGTACACCAATAAACTATATTCATCATTCAAAAAGATCTTCAATGATAATCAACTATCTTTTTCCCTCAAGTGAAAAGATAGTGAAGCTAGAAAGCCAAGAGATTTCAAGGAACGGAAATTCTATATATTTTGCATTTACTATTCATCGAAAATGAAAATAAAAATATCCGAGGATATCAACCACAAAGTCAAAGCAAGATGGATTACGTAGAAGAATTAGTATATGATCACACATCCCACTGAAGTTGAAAGGAATTTTTTGTAAAATTGCTATTAGCCAGCTTTGCTCCATAGAACAAAATGTTGTGTAATTAAAAAAAAAACAGTGAACAAAGCAAGTGTAAAGAAAATGCTAAAGTTTAAATGGATATGCAATAAACTAACAAAAGAGAAGTTATTAATAATATGATATGAGTACCCTTAATTGAAAATGTAATATGATAAAAACGATAAAGATGAGTTGGACATACGACAAAAGACCATTACATGCACTACCTAGAAAGAGTTGCCAATTTACACTTTTCAATGATAATAAAAATAAGGAAGATCTAAAATAAAATTTTCAAAGATAATTAATAAAGAAATAAATATTTGTAATTAAAATGCCGGCTTAGCCGTTGACAAAACGAAGTCGGGGATATGGATTTATGTAGTTGGAAAAGGCTTTGTTAAGTTGAGTCTACATCAAGCACCGTTCAGCTATGTTACCTGAACTCAGGTTCAAGTGTTAAACATAAGACATGACTAACAGTCCAACTCTTTCATTTTTAAGTTTTGGCATACCGGACTCAGCTATATTGAATTTTATTTTATTTTGTTTTCTTATTTTAACTCATTTGTTGTCCTTCTTCTCTATAGGTAGGAACCCATTTCCATGTTGGTTCACATGCTATCGCCACTCCATTTATTGTCCTTTTTTTTTCTCCTACTTAAGCAAATTTCACCTATTAGTTACTATCTTCTTTACTGTTTTCTATTCTTTCCACTAGGAAATATATTTAGTAACATTTAAAAATTAAAAGTGTCGAACACATATCCTATACTTATGTCATATAATGAAGTATCGGACAAGAGTACGCCAAGCTAAAGTAAAGGGTCTGGGTAGCACAGCAATTCAATTTTTAACTCTAATAACCACCAATACTTCTAGT
>JAJIYU010013061.1:0-14115 GCA_030144865.1 Tinospora cordifolia
CTTATTTATGACTGACTAATGCAAGTATAACAAACGAATAATTCATGTATAATGTGAGAATAATTTCATAATAATGCGGGGACAAACGAATAATGCGCGCATATATATATACATAAAATATGTACCTTATTTATGACTGAGTAATGCAAGCATAACAAACGAATAATTCATTTATATGGTGTCTGAATAAAGGTATAATGTGAGAATAATTTCATAATAATGCGAGGATAAATAAATAATAATAACAAAAAATTTCATAAGATATATTGACTAATATAACAATTTTTATACGTCCATTATTCGATTGTTACCGCTATATATTTATACGGGCATTATTCGAGTTTTATCCCTACATTATACCACATTTTGCTGGTGGTTATATATACAATTATTCACGCATTATTCGATTGTTATCGCTAGATTTTTATATGGGCATTATTAGATCTTTATCATTACATTATACAACATTTCACGGGTTATTTATATCATTATTCACCCATTATTTGATCGTTATCGCTAGAATTTTATACACGTATTATTCAATATTTATTCCTACATTATACTACATTTCATGTGTTATATATACCATATATATCATTCATACAATATTCGATAGATATCCCTACACTTTTATATTTGCATTATTCTAGCGTTATACCTACATTATACCATTATTCACGAGTTATACCATTATTCACGTATTATTTTATCGTTATCCGTATCACTTTATACGCACATTATTCGATCATTGTGCCTACATTATACCGTCATTCACGGGTTATACCATTATTCATGCATTATTCTATCGTTATCCTTCCACTTTATACGTACATTATTTGATCATTATGCCTACATTATACCGCCATTCACAGGTTATATCATTATTCACGCATTATATTATAACGTAATCCGTTTACAATGGTCGAATAAATGTTGTTATAGACGGCTATAGACTACATTCACAAATGAATGTTGTAATAACTTATATTCTTTTAACAACAGTCTACTTACGAACGCTGTAGAAGGTGTCATTCGACAACGAGCAACTACGATTGTTGTAATAACATAGAACAATGTTCGTCTACCGTTGTAATAGCATTTTCAACAACGTTCACATGGTGAACGTTGTTGAACACCTTTTACAAAAGTGATTTGACAACAGACATTTTATGAACGTTGTTGTATGTCTTCTTTTACAACGATCGTTGATGCTCGTTGTCAAATTGACGTTGTTATATCATCAATTTCTTGTAGAGTAGTAAGGGTTAATTCTAATTAATTGAAAATTAATGAATAAACCACATACCTAAATGTATTGTTGATTGAGTAATATTCAATAACTTCCCGTGTTTTCAATTTAATAGAATATTTTTAAGTATTAATTAGTAAATTAATTGAATTATATTCAATATATAGCTTAGATAAAGTTTAACTTAAATAATTAGGCTTCATATAGCTTAAATAAGATTTTTGTTTCTAGAAGATGACACTTGGCTCTCACCAAGTTTGACTATAAATTGATATGTACGCTTGTGGTTTACCAAGACATCCATAGAGTTGCATCTTGATTATAATATTAAAATAATATTATTAAAATTTTTAATATATATTATTTAACTTAAAATAATTCTTAATTTTATTTTAACTTAAGATAATTTTTTATTTTTATTTTATAAATTAAAAATAAATATATTTCAATTTTTTATTTAAAAGATTAATTGTAAAATTATTTAAAACAGTTAAAACTTTTTATTTATAAAAATTAATTATTTTAAATATACATATATAAATAAGTATTATCATTGAGTGCTTGGTAAAATGAAATGGTGTAAAGCGCCCTGCAACAGGGCCGCCTGACACCACTCGGGTCTAATGTAATTTTTGGAGTTCAATATATTAATAGATTCCCATTAGACTCGTGTTGCGATGACCTTTAGTAGGATAGATTCCCTTTATTTAATTGGGAATACATGTAATTTTTGGAGTTCAATATGTTGATACTTTTGTGACCCAAAAAAAAAAGGTAATAAATGAGTCAGTCCTGACATACGTATAATCTAAATAAAGTTACGTTAATAATATGTGATAACACAACACTATCACTGGGCAAGATTTTGCTTTTAGTTGGTATTAACGTTTTTGCTTTTAATCCTACGAGTTGCATTAAGTAGGGTTTGGATAGGGACGAGACCACACTATCCCTGGCCAAGTTTTGCACACGTAAGGTTTGACCAATGTTTGCCTCTTCTTTTTTAGGACCAAATTGTCTATGGTGGGGCCACATGTAAATAATCATACGCCCGCCTCCTAATTATTACCCCAAATCTATGAAAAGAATCTTTATAACGCAATCGGTCCCACCCTCCATTCATTAGTCATGACCCACCTCCCCTCCACACTTCTCACTACCACCATTTAATCATATTAGATTCCCTTACCTAAAGTTAAACGTTCAACCAAAACAGTCCCAGAGTTACATAGCTATTCAACCCACGACCGCTTCTTAGCCTGCTCATAAATGGCATGCACTACATGGCTCGCGACTAACGTTTCTGACCGTTCGCACGAAAGAAAAGCGGACGGAACGACAAGCCAACATAACGAGCCGTTGCATAGACGCGCCACCTCATTCACAACTGGCAACCGCCTAATCCCGGTCACAACCAATGTTCCTTGCCGTTACGTCTCCCTTTTTTCTTCTCATGTATATATATATATATAAAAGGAGAGAGAAAGAAGCGAGTCGAAGAGGACGAGGGAAGAGAGAGAGAGAGCGGAGGAGATAGAATTAGGGTTAGGGTTTGCAGGATCTTCTCCTGCATTCCTTGCAAGCCCTTCTCTTAACCTTCTTCTTTCATCACAGAGTCCGATCGACCGAGTCGCCGTCGTTCATGGCGGAGCTAGAAACGGTGATCGAGGCTCCGGAATTCAAGAGTAAAGAAGGCGCCGGTGATGCAGGCGACGACATGGAAGAGATGGAATTTGCGAAACGGAGAGGTTGTTGTTTCTGGATTCCTTGTTTCGATTCAGATCGGACGAAGAGCAGCGTTGGTGGATCTGTGTGGTGGGAGAGGATCCGTACATCGGAGAATAAAGACCGGTGGTGGATAAAGGGTTGGAAGAAGGTGAGAGAGTGGTCAGAGATCGCTGCTGGGCCTAAATGGAAGACCTTCATCCGACGGTTCAACCGGAATAATAAAGGGGGCGGTTCGGCAGGCGGTGGCAGAGGGAAATTTCAATACGATCCTTTGAGTTATTCTCTGAACTTCGATCATGGACCGGGACAGTACGGGGATCCCGAGGATGATTTGCAGTTCCGTGATTTCTCGTCGCGATATGCGGCGATTCCGATGTCGGCGAAGTCGTCAATGGATCTCGGAAAAGATGCGCCTTCGTTCATTTGATCAAGCGGCATAGTCGTCGGAGGGAGTCTGGATGAACGGTTCTTGGTGGTGGTTATGTGCGCCGGTCGTGCTAGCGGGCGCGGTAGGTCATAGTTGGTTGGCTCTGTGGAGAATTCCTGCCGGTAGAAGAAAGAATATCTGATGAGATGAAGACGGCGGAATATATTTTTGTGTGAAAACATTCTTTTCTACAGCATCGCATGTTATTACTATATCGTCGTTGATTTGATTTACTTGTATATTGTGGGGAATATATGAATTTTTGTGACAGAATATTAAATTTTTCTGTTAAATATTGTCATTTTGGCACTTTAGATTCAATTTGCTTTGCTTTGCGATGATAACGTATCTATTAAAAAGATGAGGGAAAAAAAAAACTTTTTCTATCAAAAGACTAACCTTTATCTATGAACTATTTTTTTTATGAGCTTCATTTCATGTTGCATTGAATTAATATTATTTTGCAAAGATAGTATATAAATTAATAAAGAATTGGCTTTGCAAATGATGCCACTACTAATATTCCGGTTTGAAATGCCAAAAATTATTTTTTAACAATGATAATATTACATTAATAATTTCAGCTGGGTATATTAAAATCTTACAATGTGAATTTTAAGCACCTTTTTGTTTATGTTTAAAACCTTATATTGGCCTTTTGAAATCAAAATTACATGAAAAAATAAAACATTATGAAGTTAATTACAAATTGGACTAATTGAATTAATAAGAATAAATTAATAAAACTATTATTAATTTACAACTTAAAAAATTAGATTGTATTTAATTTATAACTCGAAAACAATACAATCTCAAAAAGAAAATTTGAAAGGCAACTTTTTGTCTAAATTTTTCGTTAGAAAAAACAAAAGTAAAATTTTTTATCATCTTTTTAACCAAACAATTTTTAGAATTTTCAAACTTTTAGGTAAAATGAAAATTGAATACCAATTACAAACCAAACATTACCTTATTTTTCTATAATAGAAACTTCTACCCTGTTGCCCATATCAAATCTGTTCCTTACTTCCATTTCCTTTCCATTCAAGTCAAGAACTTAAGGGGTTAGGCCCAATTCTCATTTGTAGCAAATGTGTTTGCATTTATAAAATAACGATATCACCCAAAAAATAAAAAATTAAAAAACATCTAGAGGATTGACATTGAAAATGGAGTGAAACAAATACTTTGAAAATTATGTACGAGAGTTACGTATTCTTATTAAGAATGCTGTCATCCCTCTTAAATTGAAGTTTCTGTTTCAGTGTTGTCTGCTTTCACTTTTGCTTGATTTTATGTTTAGCAAGATATTCCCTACAATCCACGGAAAGCTCAAGAAGTTCGTACCATTCTCACAATATTTTGGGTGATAAGTAACATGGTACCATGCTGATGCCATTCCGCTATACTCATTTTGCTTGCAGCTTCCATAGAACCATCCTTTCACCTCCTTCTGTAAGGATTTCACAGACACCAAAATCCTGTCCTTCATCTCTCCATATTTCTTCCGGTCTCGCTGCAAATACATTGATCGGTTCCGTAGGTTACCCGTCAATATCTCTTCTTCAGTGTCTGCTCCGAAGTAGTTCATTAAAGCACATAACTTCTCTACATAAGCCATCTTAAAGCTTTCTGCAGAATCTAAAAAGGCTTCAAATCCATCTAGTTCAAGATCACTGTCATAAACAGGTTTAATAACCTTGTTTGAGAAGATGCTGTCAGCGTTATCTTGGTTCCCCAATGAGGCCATCGCAGCTCGGTAGAGCTTCCCTAATATTCCAGTAGATTGGTAACTGGGACGATCTTCCCGCTCCATGAAATCTGGATATTCCTTGGGTCTTAAAACTCTTGGCATTTCAGCTGGTGCTCCTGTCTTGGCAAAATCTACTGCCATGGAGTGAAGAGTTGCTAATTGAAGGCATTTTGGACTCCGTGCCTTGTCAGGTTCACGGTCTGCATGAACCAAGTGTGCTGTTGAGATTGTACCAAGGGTATCATTGACCATGTAATCAACAAAGAACTTTTGAATCTCCTGCATATTGACACAAGGAAGCAGCAAACAAAATAGAGTAAACACTAACTCATTTCAAAAGGAAACATATTTAAAACAACTCAATTTTCTTGAGGCCTTTTCTTTCAATTGAAATTGTGTTTTGCGTTCAATATTACACCTCAAGGGTGACTTCGTGATCCATTATCCGTGGCCTCCGCCCAATGTAGTCCATGGGTGTATCATTGTGTAATGGGATTAGATTTTCATCCCAGCATGCAAAGTAGAGGTCACCATCAAGATCACCACCAGAACATTCATTTGGATGAGGCCTGCAAGTAAACCAGTGTCTTTAAAAAAAGAAAAAAAAAATCTTGGGTTTATGCTGACAAGTTACCATCAAAACAATAGAGGAGACATACTGTATTCTTTGGACAGAATTATTGTCTCAACAAGATTGGGTTCATGCAAAAAAAAAAAAAAAAACCAAAAACAAAAAAGTAGGGGAAGCAGTTTCATAGTAAGGGCATCCGTAATGCCCAAACGCTCGGTCTGCACCGAGCGTTTGGGAGAGCTGTCCACGTCAACATTAAAAAATAAAAAAATAAAAAAATAAATAACAAAACAATCAGAGCCTTGAGCGCTCAATCTGCACCGAGTGCTCAACGCTCTAGTGCTGAGGTGGTGCTCCATTGAGCGCCACCTCAGCACCACCAAACACTCCATCGAGCGCCATAAAAGACGCCCTAAGTTTAGGGCATGGATCATATACCTTTCTCCCTTTTGAGGAAAAACAACACAATCAACCAGGCCTTTGTCTTCTAATGTGGGCTCATATACAGCTTCAAGTACACGAATATCACCGGGATGAAGGCAAGGGTTCTTGGTAACAACCACCTTCCCCACGACAACTGATGTTCTCTCATCCACCTCTCGAAAGAAAGCCTGATCACGACACTTGAGCTCTCCTCTTTTCAAGCTTACTCTTATATACACTTGTCCATAACAAAGTGTACCAGTTTCATCCATACAACCTATCAAGACCCGACCCTTTGGGACAAATATTCGGCACCGACTTCTTATGTCAGATATCTGGTACTCACGATGTACTTTAAGCATCATGAGGAGGTAAGGCTCCATGCTTGGTTCATAACCGTGCATCAACATTTGCATTAGAGTGTGCTTCATATCCAATCCACTTGCACCCTCCAAAACATTCAAAGCAACCTCCTTATCAGATAGCATTTTGTCTAGGAGTTCAATCTGTTTATACTGCATAGCCAAAAATTTCTCATCCTCTATTCCTAAGGTGGACAGAAGTGAAACAATCTCTCGATTCAAATAACATGGCAATGGTTCACTCCAGTTGGTGACATTGAGCATTCTGTTATTTGAATCAAATTTTAGCATGCTTTTCCTTAGAGACATCTTCCGAAAGGAATTACGATCAACAGCTACAACACCTTTATAGCCAGCATATCGAATTTGGAATGCTGAAGGAGTTTCACTTAGCCCACACTTCTGAGCAACTTGCTTGGCAAATGATAAAGAAATTCTACCAATTCCATCCGAAAAGCAGTACTTTACACCATCAGTGGTAACTTCAACATCTGGAATGTTCTCAATGTCTTGGGCAGGAACAATAAATGTTTGATGGGAAGAACTGAATAATTGGCCCATTCTCGCTGCACATTTTGACACACTACGTATATTTTTGAAACAACCCATCCATTCTCTTATGCCTGCTGCATTGATAGTGCTGTTCGAAGCAAACATCCAAACTGAACTGGAACGAAGTTGACTAGCTGAAAAAGCTAGGAACTCAAATCTTTTTCCCGCAATGACAATTCCATCTTTAAGAATAGACAATATTCTATGATATATATTAGTTCTGTAAGGTGCTGAAAAGAGACCATGCTCAATGCTTGCTGAGATGGACTCCGATGGGAGCCTACTCCAGTCTTCATCAACAAAGGAAACACGCACAAAATCAGATTCGTAAGCAGCATGATGCCGTATGATGTAATTGGATGTCTCAACCTCAGGACCCAAACAATAAACCTTTGATGGAGTAATGACGACTCTATAACACTTCATTAAGTTCCGTTCCATCAATTTGGCTGTGGATGATGATGGTGGATGGTGCTTCTCATTTTCTTTCAAGTTATGTAGTTGAATCTGAACAAATGGCACTGGTTCATAGCAAGTTGTTTCCAATTTGTGCAACTTCTGAAGAATTTTATTTGCCGAATCTACACTCACACTGCTCAGAATCTCAATTAGATCATTGTCTGCTGCCATGAGGCTAATCTTCTGAGAATGGACAAGGGCATTCAGCTGGAAAAGGATCTCATATGGTAGTGTAGTATCTGATGGGCATTTAACAAAGGGAACAATCCCAGGTACCGTGCTAGAGGGTGCCATTTGTTCAAAGGTCAGATGTCCCTGTTCTCCTTCACAATATGATAAACTGGAAAGAATACATGAAGCTAACTGTCCTTCTTGAATCTCCCAACAAAAAGAAGTCGATTGCCCGACGGACTTGAAAACAGAAAAGTCTGTAGTGCGAACCCAAGTAAAATCGACATTCTCCTTGCACATGTGATAGCGATCAGTACTGAATCTTGAAGCTACAGCTGGCCCTGAAAACTTTTGGTAGATCTTTGGTGCATACCTGAGCTGAGAATTACCATTAAAAGGCCAAGTATTTTGTTAGCATTGTGCAAGGAAAACCAATGATGGCCAGCAAAAATATCAATCAAAGAGATAGTATACAAATGCGAAATGAATTTTGAATGTCGCAATGTCACTAACATAGAAACTTGCAAGCATGGTAAGAAATGCACATAAGTTCACAACAATTAGCAGAATAATACACTCATAAGCAATATTATGATCTCAAGTCCTACAACCTCAAAGAGTTAAACATGCCCTTTTTCATGTTTGTGGGCGAGGAGGTGTCTATATGGAATTCTGTTCTTAATAAATTTCATTATTAAACATATATATTTAATGCAATGGAATAAATAAACGAGTGATATGCAAGACAGAAGTGCTGTTGAAGTTCTAAAAATTTCAAAAAGTACAGGGCTTGTACGATTGTATATCACACCCATATTCGCTTTTCAACTACAAACAGAGATGGAAGCATCACTTATCCCATGACACAAATGGACATGAATTTTGCTGTTCTAGGGAACAGAATTCAGCATCGTGGACTGCCATACTTGTAATATCAAACCCCTTGAGAGCAAAAAATAAGATAGGCCTTCAGCAATTGCTACAAAATCAAAAACATGTACCATGCTTCAATTAGTGTAACCGTGTCGAAGATTACATCTACACAGAGCTTGCAAGACTAGAAGACTCAGCAAAACATGGCCATTGCAGTTTTAGTCGTTCATCTGGTATTCATCTAATCTTCAAAAATTCACATTCATCAACAGGAATAGTATTAGTGTTAATCATGATTGCTTATTCAATCTTGAAGAAGTAGGTGCCAGGACATTCTTGATGACCCAAAGGCCTCAATCTAACTATTTATCATTCAGATGAAGTAATATCCTCAGACAAGAATGTGTGTGTGTGTGTGTGTGTGTGTGTGTGTGTGTGTGTGTGTGTATCATACCTTCAAAAGAATGGCATCTGATTGTTTTCCTCTCAAACAGCACCCAGAAGCAGCCAGAATGTCCTCAAACTGGACCTGCAACTTGTAAGTCTCCCCATGTTGAACCACCCAGAACTCGACCCTTTTCCTCTCGGGCATAACATCGGCTTTCACAGTTTTCCATGACTCCAAAATGCACAATCGATCCTTGTCGACCATAAAACCCACATGTAAACACCCTGTTCCAAGGCGATGCTGGGTCTGGGTGGGTCTAACAATGATATCGTCGAACGATGGCGAGATTTCCAAATGGGTACCTCGGAACACAATTTTTCCTTGCTGAGAAAGGAGAAAACAAGCATTTGCGGATTCTAGTTTGTCGAATTGAACTCGGCCGAAGCCTCTGGATTTCCAGTTCTTGTGCTCTGTGAGGATTTCGCATGCGAAAACAGAGTGGTCTCCGAGTGTAGTTTCGAAGAAATCTGAGAGCTCTTTGGCTATGGTCGTCAATGGAATGTTTGAGACTCTTACAGTGGCTTTGTTCACGGTCATGGCTGGAAGAGAGAGCGGATTTTCACACTACTGCTGTGGTTGCTTACTGGGTTTTGGGGGTTTTGATGTTTGCGACGAAGACAGCTTCGGGATGTCTTTTCCGCACATCAAAGTTGCATAGAAGCGCTCCGGGAGCCCCGACGGAATACTGGTAACTTTTTTCTCTAATTCTTAAGCGCATGTAATAGCTTTTCTTAATTTAAATCTGGAATTATTAAATGGGATTTTTCAGAATAATTATTTAATTGGTTAAAGGAGAAAGACATTCTTATAGATGGTATAAATTGGTATAATTAATTGTTTTGTAAGACGTATAACCTAAAACCAAAGGCAGCTATATAACTATCATCATAAGAAGAAATTGAGTGTTACTAAGGCATCTATAATTCTTTACACTAAAATAGTATAATTTCCATACTGTTTAATATAATGCAAGTGTCAAACAGTAATTTTAACTCATATATAATATCTCTAGCACTTTATATATTTTTAATATTTATTTTATTTATGTTATTTCTTAAGTTTTTGTTAAAAAAAAATACTATAATAATAACAAAAAACTTGCGCTAAAATGGTGTAAAAGGTACTAACACGTATATGGCATGAAGAACAAATATAATGACAACAGACATTTCAAATAAAGACAATATAAATTATTTTCTATTATTTTTCTCTCAACATAAATTATTTACCTAAATCTACTCTTATTTGTATTAGATAACAGATAATATCTTTTAATAAAAGAGAAAATTAAAATTTCAAATTTAAGTGATGGAATTTTCATTCTCATCTTTAAAATTAGTCGGCATTTATAAAATTAAAGACAATTAGAGAAAAACATTAAATTAATTTCTCTTAAGTTTGGAAGTGATTTTTTTTTTTTTTTTTGGCCTAGTTCTACTTTTTTTTTTCATCTCCACGTTATTTGACCAAATTATTTTTCCACAATGTTTCCATTAAAATCATTGTGAAGGTAAGTACTAATAATGCCAACTCCGTGACCAAAGCTAAGATATGTTCCAATGATCATTTTGTATGTCATTTTAGGTGTTTCTTGCATTATATTAATACTACAAATCCGTGGCCAATGTTCATAATTCAATTCCTGCAAAGACATTACCATTGCTTCTTCAAAATCAGTATTTCATTTTGTTCTTATGTAATATCCTAGAAATTTATGTTAAATAAATAAACAATAATTAATAAAGAAATAAACATAATAAATAAATAAATAAAATGTATATAAATGTATTTATTTATGATACTAATAAAAATATAAAGTGAAACTAAAGGTAGAATAATATGTGTCCATGAATTAGTATAAATGATACATTAAATAATAACATTTATAAGGTACATATAAAATTAATAAGTGATAACATTATATGCAGAATGATTCAATTGCTAAGATAATAAAATAATTAATTAATAGGATAAAATAAATGATGCATGATCAATCTATATAAATTATTAGAGTATTTAATATAGAACCAAATTAGAAAGTACTATAGAAAATACTAAAATACCCTTTTAAAAGAATTACAAAAGGGTATCTAATACTTGTATCATTGTAGAACCTTATTTTAATCTTTAGATTAAAATCACAAATCAAAATCTTAACCCATTCAAAGTAGTACCATGTTGAAAAATTCTCTAGATTAAGGAACTAAATTTAAAAAGGATCATACTAAATAAAATTCAAGAGCAAGAATATAGATCATTTAAGGTAGGAATCCCATGTGATCATCTCAGATTACTCCACACCACTAGATTAGGAAATTGAATTTTAACTCCCAACCACTAATGGAAGATCAATGTTAGATAACCTAGAATATTCCCTAAGGAGACACCCGACATGTGAACCTTTAGATCATCGACTGACTCTAAGCTCCAATCTTGACTTTCTTTTAATAAACATTATTAGATGAATTAACTTTCTTTCAATAATGGAATGTCCATGGTGACATGTCTGTGTTTAGATGATTGTTTATTGAATGAATCCATGTTTAGTTGTTAATTGTTTATTGCATATGTCTATGGTTTGTTCTGTTGAAAAGATCTTATTGAAGATATGAATTCATGACAATCTATTTACAAGTCTTAATCTAGTTGATTAATTGTCATGAGAATTGTATATTATGAATATGGTATAAACTGTGATATTATAAGAAATACATTAAATAAAGATAATAACACATATTTTGCATATGAGATGATGAACCACTTGGATATCACGGATAAACCCCAGAGATGATAATTTTGGCTAATAGATTAGGTTACCTGAGGGAACCCTCTAGAGACTGGTTACAATGTAACGTTTATCGGGTGACTTGATGTAAGATTGAATGACTTTTAAATTTTGATATATAATATAAGATATACATATGAGATGCGAGATGCACTTGATAATAGAAGGGTCACCTAGAGATACCCTCCCTACCTGAGCGAGAAACCTCAAAATAAGCAATAGGTTTTTTGAAACGCCTAATGTTTAAAAGTGTGTGTTTGTCTGTTTATTTGTTTATGTTTGTTTAATGATAGTTTAAGGATTAGGATGGATCCATTGTGTTCTTCAAGCTTACCTAACTTCCTTTCTTTTTTAGAATAGAAGATTATTAGATAAGGGTATGAGTGGTCAACCTCACTGGGCATAATTCCTTACTATTTGTATTTTTATGAATACTTGAACTAAATGGTCAATGCTTGGCTAATGGAATCTAGACTGATTTAATTGTTTTATGTTTTGCCAATGGGTCGGACAAGTTTAATTATTATTATTATTATTATTATTATTATTATTATTATATATATATATATATATAGAGAGAGAGAGAGAGAGAGAGAGAAAGAGAGAGAGAGACAGAGAGACAGAGAATGTCTTCAAATTTTACTAGCATTTTTGAAAATAAATTTTCTTCAAAATTATCCTTGAATTTTTGTTTGACAAGAAAATTTAATTATTTTAATTTTATTATCAATAGTCATTACATTATTTACTTATTTATTTTAAAAGAAACATAATTAAAAAAATTGGGATGTTACAAGGTAGTAGCAGAGCATTGGTAGTAGATCTAAGAACATATTATGTGATAGATAGGTGATAAGACTTAGAGATAGTGGATCCAACAAAAAAGAAAAAATAACCAAAACAAAAAACTTTTAGGACATATGCTAGAGACAAAAATGTGCAAAAACTTGTTTGGGCGGGAACTGAGATAAGGGAGAATTCATATTTCATGGACTCAATATAGGATCAGGTGCATAGTTTTTCAAGGGTATGCGAGGACGCTTAGACTTAAGGCCTAGCAAGCCATATTTGGTGAATGAATGTCAACCTTGAGGAAACCAGTGTGCCTATGCTCATTGGGATGGAGAAGTTAGGTATAATGTGTATTGGGGAAGACTTAGTTGATAAAACATTTGCACTTTGTTTGGGTGTGATGGCATTCCTTTATGGAAGCCTATGTTGTTGGGCTAAAGTAGGATGGGGCACTTAAATCTAGAAGGAATATGTGGAAGCATGATAGATTCCATTATGCTATAGTGTATTTTTTGTTTGAATGTTTAGTCTTGTTGGTTAACATCCATTGTTTATATGTTTACAAATCTTCACCAAAAAACCACCAAGGATTGTCAACCCAATGATGGTCCAATATACTTGGTACAAATAAAAAATTTTGCTCCATCTTTGAACCTAGAAAATGAAATTTATAAGGTCATATGCATGCACTAACCTAGAATCACCTTACATTATATCTTAGGATAAAAGAAATTAAATGATTACTAAATTGTTGACATGTAGATGGATGGTCAGAAAGATCAACACTGAACCTATAACTGTGAAGTCATTACCATCCTAGATAAGAGGGTGCTACGACTAAGGAACAAGGACGTACACATAGTGTGAATATCACAACAATTTTAGGGTTGTAGCAGAGTTGTTTGGGGGAATGCAGAGACCATCCAATGACGATAAGTACCTAGCAGGGTTTGTTATACCCATAGAGCTTGTACATCTATGTTTTACGAAAGACTAAGGCTTGAGATGCAACAGGGAATTTTGTGGAAACATTTTGTTACTTTGCAAGCTCTAGTTGATAGAGCCCATCAAGTGGAAGCAGAATTAGCTAGGGAATAAATATTAGGGAACTTTCATTTGAACAAAGAATTATTTATTTTATTGATAGAAACTTTAAATATGAATGACGAGATTATCACTATTTGAATTTCATGACAGGAAAATTTCGTTATTAAGTATTAGAATTTTGAGTTAATAAATAAAAATTGTAAATGTTATGAGATTGACGATCTAATAATGCATTCATTAATGGAAAGGACAACCATATTGGTGTTAACGCCTATGGCTAAAATAAGAAGTAACATGAACAAAGCATCTCAAGAGAAGTCCTCTGTAGTGCAGGGACAATTGTAATACCCCAGAATTTTGTCATATAATTTAAAATAAATAAAATAAGTTAA
Organism: Tinospora cordifolia; assembly: GCA_030144865.1. NCBI lineage: Eukaryota > Viridiplantae > Streptophyta > Magnoliopsida > Ranunculales > Menispermaceae > Tinospora > Tinospora cordifolia. Next base: position 14,033 of record JAJIYU010013061.1, read on the forward strand.
GTGAATTAATTTCAAAGATTTTAAGAAATTTTGGGTGCAAATTGTGGGTTGGCACATGAAAAATAAAAATATATTGGAGATAT
>JAJIYU010013062.1:0-14097 GCA_030144865.1 Tinospora cordifolia
CTGAGTAGCACAATTTGCTTGAGAAAAACATTGATAAACTGACTTATTAGTGGTTAGGTTTCATTTTCATGGATCAGTTTGTACTATGCATTTTGCAACAGTGAAATAAATAAGGTCCCTCCATTTAAAGGGTCTCATTTCCTGAACAGGAAAAAATGATTTTTTTTTTTTAATTATGTAGAATGGTTCTTTTAGGCTTCAATTAAAAAAAAAGGAAAATATAGCAGTGAAAGGGACAGACTTGTGAGAAAAAAGAATCCTGTGGTAGGACAGAAGGATTCTGAGAAAAATCAAGCGCCTTTTAGTTTGCGATATAGATCCAATTTTCTGTATGTGAAAACTTGAAAATACAGAAAAAAAAAAACAATTATAGCCTGTCTTTTGAAATCAGTAAGAAACAGTTTTAACATATATACGTACAATTGCAGCATAAACCTATGAGCAATCTACTTTTTTTTTTCTTTTTCTTTTTTGAGTTCATCAATCAATGTGTTCTGTGCACATGTTTACAGTTATTGACTTTACTCTTTCCACCTTTCTAATTCAGCTTTTCTCATTTGTTTTATCCATATTATGCACTTGTATTTTTGTGGGAACATAGGGCAATCCCTTTGGTTGGAGTCTGCCCAAGTGAAGCTATTGTTTAGACATGAGACGTGTTCCTCTGAGATCAACTTTTGTGCCATTTTTTCATTAGCCCTTTACATATGATTGCTCCATGGCCTTGCCTTGATGGTGCACATCTCAAAACATCTGTACATTATATTATCTTCATATTAGTCTTTGGTTGTCCTTGACGTAGGATCATTTGCTTTCAAAATTAGCCCTCTTTGACCCTTAGGGCCAAGCCGATGGCTTCCCAAAATCCTAACCTGTTGAGTTTGTCCCTGTGTTTCTTCATCTGAAAACTCCACTAGATCCCCAGATAATTTTTGTTAATTATCCTATCCTTTGAATGTTTACCGGTCTTGTGATTCAGTCCTTGCAACACGTCAAGGAGGAGGAATACAACTACAGAACCTTTTTATTCTTGGTTCCTGTGCCATGACTATGCTTAGTTTCTTTGACATACTTGTAGATTGGTTTTTATGACGTATTTGATTCATACCTCAGAATTTGAGGAAGCACTCCCACATTTGTTCACTTGTAGAGTATGCTTGTTTTCGTCGATCTATACTGGTGGGTGCGACTAGTAGTGTGTTCTGACAATAGCAGTTACCACAATGACAATGGTGGCAACTGCAGAAATAATCCAATGAACAATAACAGAGAAAGCTGCTGGAGTAAATGTTATGCAAAATTTAAAACCTATCAACTTGTTTCTCTTCCACTGGAGCTCAAATGGCTCAAGTATTTCAAACATTAAATGAAATCATGAACTATGTTCCATTGTTGTATGTGGAGAAACAAGAAAATACCTCATTGTTTTTCGCTTGATTATTTCAAGGTAGGCATAATTCTTTATTCAATTCCTCTTGCTTGGTGAAAGCACCAACAATTCTTTGGAGTAGAATTTAGGAACACTTTCCTCTAATTGTGCCAATTTGATTTGGAGAACATGTTAGTGATTTGCTTTTGGGTTCAAAGTTTCTGATCTTCCTATTTTTAGGACTTGGAGATTCCAAGTCTAAACCCTATTCTTTGCTTTATTCTCTTAAATTTGTCTCCTGGGACTTTACATGTATTAACTATTCTTCTTCTTGTTTGCTTAACAGGTAAGAATTGTTGTATCATTCAAAGCAGGGTACGGGAGGCTCAGGTAACTCTGAAGGATCTTATTTGTAGCCGAAGAAGGGAAACTAGCATTTAGAAAATTTGGTTGAGTGCTTGAACAAGGATCAAAAGAGCGCATTCCAAGTATAATTGAGAAATTATATTGGGAGCTGATCAAGCTGTTGGTGTTTGGCACAGGCTTAAACCCTCAAGCTGTTTGTTTAGAGACAGTACAAATCATTCAATAATAATGTAAAACAGCGTACTAAATGGAGCTGAAGAATCAATTTGGGGTCTATAGACCTAGCAAAGGAGAGGAAACAACATTGACAAAGAGCTGGAATCAGAAGCTTGTCCATTCTGTCATGGAGGATTTGATCTGATGGTGTTGGCGTTTGTTAGGTCAGTCACATGGGCCTAGAAGCGAACCAAGTAAGAGCACCATTGACTTGGATAATTATTTGGTTCCTTATGAGTTATTTTTTTAAAAAAATATTAGTTGATTGTTTATTTTTTTGACTAGAATGGCAGTGATGGATAAAAGCGGAAGGTCAATATTTATCTTAGTTTTATTTTTGAAGCTACATGTACATATGTTTCCACGTATTCTACTTATGGTGTACTGTGTGAAATCATGCTTTTGTTTATTTAGGAGGGGATTGAACATGCAAATACATGAACCCAAAATGTATGTTTGGCTTAGTACACCCCTCGCTTAAAGGTTTTCTTGTTATTTTAAAAAACCGTTGTTTGATTTGTGTTCAAGTCAATTTCCTTAAAATTTCTTGAAGCTAAGCTTGTGGAACATGGAAGGAAAAATTGTGACATGTGCAAGTTTGTCAATTTATTAGGGCAAATACAACAAATCCAAAACTTCTCATCTTGAGATTTCTCTACCCAATAGACAATGATATGTTGGTCTCCTATTGGGTTCGTTTTTATTGCTGTTTTTTGGTCTAGAGGTAATCTTTTTCAGTTAATAGGCTCATTTGTAACTTGTGTTTTGTGCAAACCCCTTGTATCTCCAATGGTTGGCATAAACTATCCTCACCTAGATGCAGAAAGTTCGATTTCCCCCTGCAACATTTAGTAGTGCAGTGGGGTTTTATCTCTCCTTGTGGGAGCCTAAACCATCAATTGCTTTGATGGTCCATTTTTGAGATTTCACATGCCTGTTGTCATTGTACCTCCCTTTATTGGGGTCTTTGTATCTAACTGTCCTTCGTGATTGCTTGTCGCCAGTAGGTTGGAGTTGTAGAGAAAAAGCAAAGGAACTTTGTGGTTTATACTCTTTTTAAAAACATAATAAAAAACCATGGTCTTTCGTTGATGAAATTTTTAGCTAAGAGTAATATTCCTTCTTCATGTCCTTTCATCAATAATTGGGCATGCTAGCATTGAAACTTCAGCGCATGCTCCACTGCAAAGCACATAGAAAATCCTTAAATCCTCTTGAATAGGAGCAACACACATCAGCATTGGCTTCCAAGGTCAAATGCCTGTCAGATGAAAGCAAACGACCTTACCCTCACAAATTGGCAGTTTTACTAACCAAGCAAAGGAAATGCGGGAACTAGCAATCTCTGAGATTGGTTCCAGGTCTTCTTAAATCACAAAAAGTCTGTAATACTTTTTTCTTACACACAGAGGACTTGGACTTGTGTCAATGATGATGACTTGAGTTCATCAAGGAGTACGATTTGAAACTCAAGTACCATTTGGGTAAGGCTAGTGTCATAGTCAATGCCCTCAGCCGGAAGCCATATGTCTCATGCTGTATAATGAACCTTGAGGTTGGTAAGATTGTTAGCAACCTTGAGAACTTCAACTTATGCCTTTATATCATAGTGTTGCCCAGTTAACCACACAATCTGAACTAACCCAAAGGGTGATTGCCATGCAAACTTCTCTTTAAGAAAGAAGCACCATAATGTTGGTCCTTCACATGTGAGGATGTAGTACTCTATAAGGGGTGTTTGTGTGAAGTGCAAAACCTAAGACTACATCACTAATTATTGGCTGAGTGCCACGAATCAAAATTTTCCACGTACCCTAGTGGAGACAAAATATATAAATCGTTGAAGGGACAATCTTGGTTGAAGGGAATGAAAGGTGCAACCTCCCAATTTGTAACCAAATGCCTTACCTGTTAGTAGGTAAGGTAGAGCCAAGCAGTCTTTTTAAGACATTAAGGTGATGGCTAGGCATTTTGCCTTGTCTAGTTGGTGAAGCCTTAGGCGAACACAGAAATATTTATTCACAAGCCCTTGAATAATTATTTAATTCTTTAGAGGTCCCTGAACGGTTCAGATACACAAAAGTATATATCTAAATGTTTAGGAAAGGCTGAGGAGGAAGAAGAGAATTGGGAAGAAAAAGAAGTAACTGCAGCAATAATATTTTCTTCTTCCTTTTCTTTTATCCCCTAGCCTCCCCTTTTTTCTTGAAGGAGCAGCAGCAACAATAGCAATTGCTGCTGCTACTTAGCCTCAAAAAGAAAAAGATAAATATAGTAGAGAAAAAAGTTGCAGTAAATAAGAAGAAGAAACAGGGGAAGATGGAGAAAAATAGTTGCACAGAGCAGAAACAGGAAGATGCAGGAAGAGGAGAGAAAAGAAAGAAGAACAAGGAGAAAAGAAGTGCAAAAAACAGAAAAATAAAAAATAAATAAAAAATAATAATAATAAATAAAAGAGGAGGAGGTGCAGAAAACAGGTAAAAAAAAAAAAAGCAATTGTTAGGGAAAAAAGAAGTGATAAGGAAGAAAAAGAAGGAGAGTAGAGCAAGAGTCTGAAAAAAGAAAGTCACAAAAGAGGATGAAAGACACAAGAGTCGTGGAAGGGTCACTGGAGGGTCATCAGACTGTTGTTTTCGTTGTCAGAAAATCATTAGAAAGTTGAGATGCTACCTGAGATCGTTGGGTGAGATGCAAGGAGAGGTTTTGGCTTTACTCGCTTTAAAGGTTTTTTTCAAAAAAAAAAAAAATAATTAGACTTCCTTACACTTTAATTAATTGCAAACAATTCCAACGCCTGCCTAAAAGGTTACCATCAAGTCTCTTACAATTGCTTCTCGGTGGTGAATGGAAATGAGACCACATTCTGTAAATTAAGAGACAACATTGTCTCGGAAGGCTAAAGGCCAGGACACTATATGGGTAAATGTTGATTGGCTAACCAAGGTTGTGCACTTCTTGCTAGTATAGTCTACCAACTTCCTGCCAGGCCTGGTGAGATCTATGAATGAGAAGTGGTGCGATTGCCGAGAATCCTGCTTAGCATCACTTATGATTGGGGCCCAAATTCACAATCTTATTTCTAGTAGAGCTTCCAAGAAAGGATAAGATCAAGGGTTACAATCAATACAAACATCAAAATGGCTCCGCATGAACTTGTCTAAGAGAGGCTCTGTCGATTACCAGTGAGTTGGGTGGAGAAGTTTGAAAGGCTGCACCTTGGCCTAGAGCTTATAAAGGAAACCACGGAGATGATTAGTTTGGTTAGAAAGCGGCTCTACACCTCACAAAACTGAAACAAGAGTTATGCAAATAAAATGAGGAGGCCATCTCCAAGATACATCTTTAAGTCCAAGAGATCCAAGGTATTAGAAGATTTTAGACAAGGGGAAGCCATGTCCAAGATACATAGTTCTCTTGCTTATTGCCAAAAGAATTCGTAAGTTCACATATTAAATTTTCCTTGCCATAACACATGGCAAACTCAAGAATTAAGAAACAAGAGCATCCTACTGGTTATGGTTATTTGGAACCAGCACGAGATTAAGGAAGCAACATGGGAACTAGTAGATGAGATCAAAACAAAATACCCACATTTGTTCACTTGACCATGCATTTTGCGTCATAATGAAATGTTATTGAATAAGGTCCATTACATATTGCTTTCTACTTGTCTCTTGTTTCTTATATATTTACGTATGGCATACAGTGATGACATATCGAAGTTTTGACCCAAATTTCTCTTAGCCACGCTCATCTCTTGAGTAATATCTAGACTCAAACTTCATGATGACAATGATCATTTTTTGCCTTACCAATCATATCACTCCATTTCATCTTCTATGTTCACCAAGGATTGGTCTATGCAATTTGTGACTAGTGTGTAACTTTGTCATGGAGACCCCTCCAAAGTGTCCTCGCATATGGGCAGGACTAATCAAGACGTTGAGCACTTCATTAGCACCCGTTAGGGAGGACATAGGTTCCCTCAAACTCCTAGGATGTCAGTGTGCTACCCTTTGCCTTGTTAAGGAATCCTTGGGATGTATCGCCGCCTTCTCCAATTTGCCCTCTTCAGTAGAACCTACCCAAGATGCGTCACCTCTCCTCATCCATCAATATTGGCCTAATTGACCAATATCCATTGAACACCAAATGAAGTTGAACCGTCTAGTTGGTAGGATCAAGACATGATGCTTGTGCATTATAGTAGGTTGCTATTGCCACATGAGTGACATATCATCATATGCAACCACCACACCACATCCTAATTCCATCTTGTCTGGTATGCCCAACAACAAAATGGATGTCAATGAAAATGAGTCCATGCACAACCCATTCCTACGCATGATGCAAAATGGTGTCTATAAACCAATGTATTCACGTGATCAGTGAGGCGTGAAAACCTTGTCAAGTTGTGGTGACAACATGGATAAACATGTTCTCATTGACATTTTTTATGATGGTTAACATTGTAATATCACATGCGCTTTTTAGAATTTTGCTAACTACAACAACTTAAATTTTGAAGATGATATTCTGTAAGGAGAACAGATTGTAACACTTCAATCAAAATGCTAATGCCACACTAAGCAAGGCCCATGATTGCAACCTTTGGACACATATGAAAGACCAAATGCACGAAAAATGGTACATTGGTTGTATGTGGCAGGCTCATCAGTGCATTCAAACAACCCAACATGTGAGAGGGCTTGTGAGCACCACTTGACACAAGTGGGGCAGAACAACACCAATCCCATGCATGGAGGGGCCAATGAGCATTGACCCTTGTGTGTGGGAGGGTCGGTGGGTATCGAGCTCATGTGTAGGTGGGATTAGTTGCTAATGACATGTTGCCGAAGGGGATAGTGGGCGCTAATGGGGTTGGTAACCACCAATTTCTAAGGGGTTAGTGCCCACTGTGCATGGCATGAGGATGATCAGTCTCCACTACCCCCTTTTCTCTCTCTCTTTCTCATTTTTCTTGGGCTCTCTTGCTCTGTCTTTTGTATGTGGATATTTCTTTGGTGTTGTTGCAACAATGGCTTATGAGGTTGAAAATGACACCTCAGTTTGCATATTTAATTTCTCAATGTGTTGTGTTATATTGCCTTATATATCTATGATGTGATAGGATCGCAAATCCTAGGTTTGTCTTTGAAAAAGTGAATTTAATTGTATTAGTGTCTATAATAAATTTCATTTGTGTAATACTAATTAATAGGGTCCCTTTAGTAAGTGCTATAAGATCTCATCCATAGGAACCCATAGTGATGGACCCCAATCCCCATACATGGTTTTAAAACTTTGTTAAGGCCTGTGTTTTTGATAAATAATAGTTTGAGCCTAGTCACTCTGACCTTCCCTTTGTGAGCAGGCACCCCTTTTCCTAAATTATCAAGTTATTTTGTCAAGTTCACACTTGTAAAATCATGGATTAATTTTCAAGCCACATATTCATGATTTTTTTGTCATGGTAGATTGGGGCCTATGGATCATTTGATGACAATGGGTACTTGTGATCCATATGGTAGCGTGACAATGCAATAAATACACGAGATCTCTAAGTTGTTATGCACAACAATCTTACTAAGTAAATGCACCCTCATTAGTGTTGAGGTGTTCGAGTAACTAACAAGGCTGTTGTGCTACATGGCTATTTACCCTTTTGGTCAAGTGCATGGCCCTAGAAGGCAAGTGGCCACCTGTAACACCCTGGAATACATGCAAAATTTGATAATATAAAAATAAATTAATAAAAATATTTCGAGTACAATAAACCTTGGAAAATTCATGTAATTATAATGCCTAAATTGTATAATTGATGAACAAAAAGATTGACAAGGCAGAGCAAAACACAAAGCGTGGCACGAAACAAAAGAACGCAACCATCATTGACTACTGCGGTACACTACCACGGTAGTGCGAGGAAAACCCAAAAAATCAATGTGGTTATAGTTAGCACGGTAATAGATATCGTTATCATGGTAATACATGAATATATAAGGACAAACCCTGTGCAAAAAACCCCAATTTTGAGTATTCAACCTTGCACATTCGCACCTTCTTCCTAGAACCTTCACCAGTTTCCACCAGTCAATCTTTCCTCATCTCGTACGCGTTTTATAGTACTCCTAACCCATTCCACTCTTCTCTAACTGTTTATCAAGCAACGATTGAAGAAGAACTGCACAACACTTTGAGGAATCTGATTGCTGCACCTTTAAAGAACAATTGCAGACAAGGTAATGTGTTTGTTTCACACCAAATACATATTGTCTATCACTGTTCACACACAACCTAAGATTCCACATGTTCTTTTGATGAAACAAAATCCTAAAACCACTCTTAAACATTTTTGGGGGCAAACCAAGGAGGAATGAATAATATGGAGGTATAAAGACTCTTCAGTCCATTGAAATACTTGTTTTTGAGTTTTAAGTTTGATGCATTGAAGTGTCATGCATGAAGGGGAACAAGAAACACACGAACAAAATGTGAATTCTGGAAATCAAGTGACTACCATGGTAGTGCATTGTTCACATGCCCAGAACACAGACTACCACAATAACCTACCACAGTAGTGCAATTAGGGTACCCTGGTTACCACGATAACAAGTTTGAGACCATATTCGTTTTTCATCGATAGCGTGGCTACTGCGATAATGCGTTGGTTTCCTCTTTTTACCCTCACATATACACTATGACTAAGAAATCATTGCATTATTATTTGAACACATTAATAATGCTTGAAACTTGAATAATATTTGTGTTAAATCTTAAATATTGAAGACCCAAGGCTAACACAACTACAAGCAAGGGCCCAAGGGAACTTATTGGACAGGTGGAAGTGATTACCTTGCTCCCTAGTATTATTTGAATTTTAATGTTGAATATGTTGTGTGTTTACATTGCCTGAATTCCTAAAAGCATGCTAGGGTGTGTTTAAATAATGATTTGATGTCATGATTTAATATATTTTACGTGAATGTTGAATAACACGATTGTTTTATCCATGCTTGAAGATTACATGCTCTTATAACATGAGATTTGCATGATTTTATCCTAGATATCATGAGATGATTAACATGTATGATTTACGTATATGAGTTATGCATGTTCTATGATAAAATGATGTACATGCGCATCGTGATGAAACGAATGGTAGGATTATCACAATCACATTAAATCAATATTCGAACCACGTACCGTCGCAGTAGTCTACGGGAGATCACAATGAGTGTTCTCGCGATTGGAACATTGGATTTATCTCTTGTTCTCGATAACAAAACTATGGTACATCCCAAATTTTTGGTGATGGGTGTGAGTCACTGAAATCTATTAAAATTTGGCATATATTGCACTTTCCCTCTCTCATTTTTACTTGATGACAACAATGATGAGAGAACACCAGGGTTAAGCCCTTCAGTTTGATTAATAACTGAAAAAACAAACAAATGCTTAAAACGCCTAATCTATGAGAAGTGGTTGCATATTCTGTGTTTGATCTAAATAATGCTAGAGATGTACTATGCATGATCCACTGGGTTCTTGAGCTCACCCCAACTTTCCATGTCAGGTGACATTTGAGGTGGTGCTTGCTGACCAACATCTCTAGGACATTTTACTAACCAATTTGCTAACAACACTGTGCAGGTTGTTTTATGACATATTCTGTGATTAGTTAGTTTAGACTTGACATAGTACCATGTAGACTTATTTACATTGTTAATTTCCTTTATGATATAGATTTTGGCCACTTAGGCCATGTTTAGATATTTCTTTTAGGGGCTTTGTTTCACATTTCATTAAGTTTTAAATGTTGAAGTTATTGACTTAATTATTAGAGTATTCTGTATATTTCCATGTGTTGTTTATTAGTAAGCCTAAGAGACTGATGACTGATTTCGATGTGATTTGGTGTGCCCAGAATATTTTTAATATGATTTGAATGTGAGAATAGTGACGTCCCGATTCTCGACAATTGACACGTATATTGACAATTAATTTAAAATGGCACACTTCTCTATGCGTGGCCCTAATTCACAGAATTTAAAGGACCGAGAATTAGGGTGTTGAACCACCCCTCTGCGTTTTGTTGTTTTACTAAATGTTGACATGCATGATATATGTTGCAATATGTTTAACCATGTTTGATCTAAGTGAGCTGAAAGCTTATCCCGTTATTTTTTCTAGGAGAATCAATTTGTTAAGCTAGTTCATCGAGGTAGTTACCATGAACCAATGTAGGGGACTTTTGTTTTGCTATAGGCATCGTTATTAAGGTGTAGTAGGGCATGAGCCTTAAGCGAAATAGTCTAAGCATAGGCACACCAGCGAGGTGCATGCCTTTTTGCGCGTTGGAGCACTTCACTAATATTTTCTCGTGTTCTCATTTTTAATTTTTTGATTAATTGATTTTTTTTAATTTCGTTATTGTGACACCTCCCTTCTCATCTTACTATCATTTTCTAAAATCTTTTAAAGCATTTGAAAGTAGCATAGTCAAAAATTTTTTGCTATTGAAATCATTGTTAAGAAAGTAGAAAGTTTTGTAAAAATAGAAAGTTTTCCAAATTTGGAGTTTTCTAAAATGGTAGATTTCTTAAAATAGAAAATGACGGAATAATGGAAGGTTTCAAATATACTAAATTAGAAAGATCCCATTAGGTCAAAATACCTTGAGATCAACAAATGGGAGATGATATGATGAGTAAGAAAAATAAGTGACTTGAGGTGGAGATGAAAACTTAGCTTATATCAATGTTACATAAATATAAGTAATAAATGTTGTATGTTTATTTTCTTATCGAATTAGGGACATGTTAGTATGACTTGCGTGTTTATTTATTTGACTATTGAATATATTATATAAGACATGACATATATTGTGCATATAGAATTATTCTTGCACATGAAATTATTATGATGATGATGATTTTGTACACACTAAAATAATATTAACAAAATTAACAATCCATTTTTGGGGTAATATGCCAGTTGAAGGCATTGTAATGGTCTGAGATTAAGGGTGTTGCTTTGACAATAGATGAGATTGATCTCGTGCAATCCAGAATTTTAGAATAGTAGCAAAATTGTATTATGAAATTTGAATAAGAATTTTAGAACATGCCACTCGGGGATATTGATTTTTACCAGCACGATCGACTGTAGATATCTAAAATGTTGATTGCCAAGCCTAATGTTTGTAAGTGTTTGTGCATTTATTATTTTGTTCTTATGTAATTGTTGTTATGAGACTACGAGGATCTACTGAGCTCTTTCGACTCATTCCTTTATTTTTCCTTTCCGCAGGTATGACAAATCTTTAGATGTTGCACTGATATATAGAATCTTTAGATGCTGCACTAACTCTGATGACTTTCCGCTGAAGATTTGATTTAGTTATCATTGATTTGATAATTTAGAAATATTAATTATAATCTTAATTATTGAAATAATGATCGGATGTGGGCTTTGTGATGTTGGTGAGAACATGTCTTCTTTCATTTTAATAAAATTATGATTTTATCAAGTTATCAGTTATTGCTGAGTTGTTTTAAAATTTAAGTAATGCTTTGCGTCATATTAATTGATTGAATGATAAATATAAGGCAAAGCATTACTTAAATTTCAAAGTTATTTTTAAACAAGAAAGTTTTATTTTAAAAAATTATTAATTGTTTATTTTAAATGTTTGGTTTGAAGATAAAGATTATGAGTTGAGATGAAATTGGGTATGTCTTGTCTCGAGTAAAGCTAAACAATAAAAGGGAAATATGTTATCCTGTTGGAGGAGGTCGATTATTTTAAGTAAATTTTGTCCCATTGCCCATCCTGGAGGTTCTTCCACCAACTCATACAAGTGGTTAACATTGCAAAACACATTTGAAATAAAAGTTTTCTAAGCACTTTGAAAAGCATACTTATTTTTAAATTGAATTTAATTACACGGTATTCAAAAGGTGTATTTATATTTCAAAAAATTATTTTTTAAAAAATAAAAACTAAGTAGATTTGACTACAATTTTTTCAAATGTCTAAAAGATTTTAGAAAATGATAGTAAGATGAGGAAGGGGTTTTTGTAACACTCCGGCTCTCGAACCTTTCACATTTGTCATTTGCGACATATTTGTCTCGTAGCTTGAGACGTAAGTTTATTTGTATGCAGTCAATCTTGCTTTCTATTCGAGAACTAAGATATCACTTTTTCTTTACATCAATTATCTCATCTGCTGGTTGCATTAAACCATATCCCAAAGTACAAAATATGCATAAATAAAATTGTTTAGAAACAGATTAACAATAGCATTGGGATGATATAATTACTAAAAAGAATTAAATTTTATATCACAGTTAAAAGCAAATCTGCAGGCCCCATAGCTGAATTTTGGTAAGACAACGACTGTCTAGCCTAATAGCCGACATCTAACAAGACTAAATATAGTGCGTCACATGCCCTATAGCTAAAAACAATTAATAAACTTCTACTATATACAACTTCGACAGTGGATTGTATCAACTACTACAATGGTCTCTAAACTACTTGCTTATCAGCACGAATCTTCAGTAATTCTCTAAAAGTACATTCGTGGGGTGAGCTCAAGAGCCCAGTGGATCATATACATCACATCTCAAACATTATTTTAAGTCAAGGACATAAAACATACAACCACTTATAAATCATTAGGCATTTCAAAACACTTCAATTGTTTATATTAACATTAAGACCGAAAGGGATCTCTTTGGTATTCCCCTGTGTTCGAACTCTTAGAAGTAATGCTCCGAGGGCCAATTCCTCATCATGACACAAGCTTAGGAGTCAGGCCTCACTCCATCCTCAGTCTCTTCTCAACTACTGTCACAATAGCATGGACACCCGCCTAGGGTGGGGGAAATACCTACGATGATACTAGACTACTGCCATAATATTTGTATCATCGCCCCGGTACGTGGTTAGGATCTTATTTATCTTCGTTTAGTAACCACTAGCATACATCATTATTCTCAACATTTATGGTGTATGTAAGTATAAATTCATGCTACCTAATCCTTAATTATGCTACAGTCACACAGATTATATCTTATAATTAAAGTCATACATGACACATATTTATATTGAAATAACAGGAATCATGCAACATATTGTCTCAATAGGCAATATCTCAAGCATTATAACATCCTTAACATGCTTTTAAGGTCATAGAACATTAGCCACCCACTCATGCTTTACATTCAATACTAAAATAATGTTAAAGTGCGAGTACAGTTATTTCCACCTTAATAGTTGATAACTCTTTTGAATCTTTGTGTTGTTACTCCAATTTGTCTCGAGCCTTCAACCTTTAAAGATTTATACTATTAGTTTGAGTGGTCTAAAATAAAATTATGATTTAATAATTATTCATGAACAGTAACCATGTACAATACCGTATCTATAAACAGTCTTCGTATACATGAACAGTTTGTATCTGTGAACAGCCCTCCCATGAATAGTGATGTAATCGTGAATAGTAACATAGTATACGTGAACAATATTGTAGTATGTACTGAAGTAGACTTTTTTTACACATGTTTCTCCCATCTCTTGTTCCTTTGACACCCTAATATCTCAAATCTTAAACAAATAAACTTGCATAAAGACTTAGATAGAGTCATTATACCTGCTTTGATTTGTAGAGTCCTCCTGTTGCTCTAAAACAAATGTCTATAAGTAGGACCTCACCACTACTATGCAGAAACTTGGGTTTTCCTTTCATACTATTATATTTATTGTTTAAAACAACCGAAGAATGAGAAAAGAAATGTAAAAACCCGAGCCCACTAAGTATCGATATTGTCCCTACCTTAACCACCACTAACTGGTTGTAAGGTTTTGTTCTTAATAGTTTTGTTCTTAGCAAGACTCAAACCTGAGGCTTCCAAAAGCGTTTGACACTAGTAAGGCTTGCAATTGCTCATTTAGCCTAGGCATGGCTCTAGTGTCAGACCGATGTGGGATATTACAATCCACTCCCCTTAGAGCAGTCCTGTCCTCAGGACTCACACCTCCGTTTCACCTAGAGCGGCTCCGATACTATTTGTAACAACTTGGGCCCACTATGTACCGATATTGTCCCCACCTTAGCTACCATTGACTGGGTGTAGG
>JAJIYU010013063.1:0-14112 GCA_030144865.1 Tinospora cordifolia
ATCATATAATAGTCATTTAAAACATGTTTTCACACATTTTTACATTTATTTCATAATTTTTTTAAAATTCATTTTCGAGTTGTGTGCGTTTAAAAACTCTGGGGTGTTACAATCCTTCCCAACTTGTATTTGTTTTAAGTCTAGAACATGTGTCGAATCTAGATAATGCTTGCTTAACATAGATACATGAAACATATTATAAACACTGGCTAATTGAGGGGGTAAAGCAAGTCTGTAGCAACTAGACCAATCCTTTCCAGAATCTTGAATGGTCCTATAAAGCATAGAGCTAATTGCCCTTTCAGTCCAAATCTCATTTGACCTTTTTGAGGGAAAACCCTCAACAATACTTGGTCACCTACTACAAATTCCAAAGGTTTATGTCGATATCAAAATAACTCTTTTGACGATCTTGGGCTTTGTTAAAATTTTGTCTAATCTGCTTAATCTTTTCTGTCTAATGTGCAATAACTTATTGCCCTAACAACTGTGATTCTCCAACTTCATACTACCAAGTTAAAAGAGATCTGCACGGTCGACCATACAAAACCTCATACGGTGCCACGCTAATACTAGCCTCATAGTTGTTATTATAAGCAAACTCACACAAAGATAAATATTCACTCCAAGTCCCATCAAACACTAATGTAGACAATTTGAGCATATCCTCTAACATTTAAATCGCCTTCTCATTTTGATCATCTGTCTGTGGGTGAAATGTTGTATTGAGATGGAGATGGGTACCAAATCAAGAGTGCATAACCTACCAAAATCTCCCAATGCAATCTCATCGTCTCTCGAATAAACAATTTGTTCAGTCAGTCTATCAGGTTTCTAGCGTTCATCAGAAGAAAATGCGCAGACTTAATCAACTGGTTAACAATCAGCCAAATGGCATCATATCTAACCTGAGATATAGGCAGTCCTGTAATAAAATCCATAGTAACATACTCCCATTTCTATTTTGGAATGAGTAAAAGTTGCATCTAACCTCCAAGTATTTGATGCTTAACTTTTACTTGTTAGTACACGCTACATTTTTGCACATACTCGGCTATATCTTTCTTCATCTTATGCTACCAAACTGTCCTTTTCATATCATGGTACATTTTTGTAAACCCTGGATGAATAGTATATTGAGATATGTGTGCCTTTTCAAGTAATGCTGCGCTTAACTCCTTATCAACAGATATCCATAACCTTCCTTAATAACACAACACACCATCAGAGTTTCTCTTCCAATCAACTCTGTCTGCACCGTCAGCCCAAGTTTAATACATAGTCAAATTAGGATCATGCTGTTGTAATTCTTTGATCTTCTGAATATGATAGTCTGTCAACTGAATATGCATTTGAGTACAAATATTAACATGTGGATCTACAAAGAGAATACTCATCATAGTCACTCTTTTCAAAAGTCACCATTCCTGGGCTGTTTGGAAAGCTACCACGCTAGTTTTTATTCGTTTCCTACTCAGTGCATCCGCTACAACATTAGTTTTCCCAAGATGATACTACAAAATGAAGTCATAATCCTTTAGGAATTCCAACCATCTATGTTGCCTCATATTCAGTTCTTTCTGATCTAATAGATATTTCAGATTCTTATGATCTGAATAAAGCGTGAACCTTTCTCCATGCAAGTAACGTCTCCACAGTTTCAACACAAAAACTACTACTGCTAGTCTAGATGCATAAGCAATCACTTGACCTTCCTGCATCAACACACCTCCCGAACTTGTCTTTATTGCATTTGTATATATTACTAATTCTTTTCCAAGTTGTGGGAGTACTAAAACAAGAGCAATAGTCAACTTCTTCTTAAGTTCTGTGAAAGCATCTTCACCTGTTGTAGTCCACATGAATGGTACATCTTTCTAAGTCAGCTTTATGAGTGGAGCGGCTAATTTAGAGAAACCATTTACAAACTTCCAATAATAGCTAGCTAGACCCAAAAAACTACGAATCTAGGTCACTGCAGTTGATTCCAGCCAATTGATGATAGCCTTAACCTTAGCAGAATTAACTGAAATATCTTCTACACTTACTAAGTACATGACCCAAAAATTTTACCTCATTTAGCTAAAACTCACATTTGCTAAATTTAGCATACAATCTATGCTCTCTTAAAGTCCTCAAAGTGATATGAAGATATTACTCATGATCTTCTCGAGTCTTGGAATAAATGAGGGTATCATCAATAAACACAATAATGAATTGATCTAGATATGACTTAAATACCCTTTGCATTAGATCCATAAACATGATAGGAGCATTAGTTAACCCAAAAGACATCACAAGAAATTTATAATGACCATATCTTGTTTTAAAATCAGTCGTTGACACATTTTCTTCTCGAACCCGATCTCAAATCAATGTTATAAAAGAACGCGACACCATTCAACTGATTAAATCAATCATCAATGCATGGCAAAGGATATTTATTCTTTATGGTCACCTTATTCAATTGACGATAATCAATATATAACCATAAGTTTGTATCCTTCTTCTTTACAAACAACACAGGTACACCCCTGATGAAATCACAATTTTGCATTTTTGTCTCACTTTTTAATAATTTTATATTTAAAAATAATAAAATAATAAGATTTTAAAATAAAAAATTAAAAAATAAAACATTTTTCTCATTTTTTTTAAAATTCTTGTACTATTTTCATTTATTTTTAATAAGGTCATTTATATTTTTGAGTATGTGAATGTCTCACTTGGTCTTCAAGTATCTTTAGAGTTTTTAGATAATTGATTTTAATTGTCTAGAAGATCCACACCTCATATCTGTGGATCAAGGGCTTGATACGAAGAATTGCGGTGCTACGTATAACAAGGTTGATGATCAATCCGTGTTCGTTGGATTAACTCTGTGGGACCCACATGATTGCAATCTTGGATGAAGATTTGAATGAGCATATATCCATCCATTTAGGGAAGATGAAGATGTACAATCAACTCTATAAATGACCATAATCTTCTTTTTATTCTCTTAATTGAATATCTTTGTGTAATTAAAAAATTGACCATTTTTAGTAGATTTTTAGAGAATATTGGTAGATTTATTTTCTTGGAAATTAGGAATTTGACTTCTCTATAAAAGGGGATTGATTTCAAGAGAAATTCATCCCCCCATCTCTTGAATTCTAAATTTCATTTTTTTTAGTCTTAGTCTTGTTTTTGTTTAAGAAGTTTGGAGCATTGGAGAAGGAGGCTTTGTATGATTCAAGGCTAGGGTAAGTGACAATACTTTAGGCCTTGAATCTTTGTAAGTGTTCTTTCTTTTTTTCTTTTAATAAAGATCGTCATTTTCCTTTTATTTTGTCTCTAATATTCTTTCTCTTCTCTTATTTCTTTAGTTGAAATTTAATTACTCGTATGTTTTATTTTTATTTTTATTTTGTGAGGTGCTTCATCATCTTCATCATCATTATTATCGTTATTATTATTATTATTATTATTATTATTATTATTATTATTTTGTTTTTCTTCTACTTTTTAAGTCTTAGTTAGTAAATTTACAGTTAATCATTATTATTATTATTGTCATTATTGATTTATAAGTTAATTATTAAAGTTTTTTTTCCTCTTTTTTTCCTCTTTTTTTGTGTTTAAGATTGTTTTTATTTTCATTTATTTATTTATTTATTTATTTTAGTTTTTTTTTTCATTTTAGTTAGTTTCATTTTTTTCTTGTGTGATTTGCTTTATTATTTTAGGTTGTTAAATTACACTTTTTATCTGTTTTGACTTAGAAGGTGTATAAATGATCAAATCTATTTTAGAGAAAAAAATTATTTTTTTTATCCCTATGGATCGACTTTGTCTTGTACTACAATTTACCTTGTGCACTTTTAAGTATTTTTTTTAGATCTATTCAAGAGATCACATCAAAAGAAATAAGAGAAGGGAAAGAATATTAGAGACAAAATGAAAGGAAAATGACGATCTTTATTAAAAGAAAAAGAGAAAGAACACTTACAAAGATTCAAGGCCTAAAGTATTGTTACTTACCCTAGCCTTGAGTAATTAAATTTCAACTAAAGAAATAAGAGAAGAGAAAGAATATTAGAGACAAAATGAAAGGAAAAAGACGATCTTTATTAAAAGAAAAAGAGAAAGAACACTTACAAAGATTCAAGGCCTAAAGTATTGTTACTTACCCTAGCCTTTAATCATATAAAGCTTCCTTCTCCAATGCTCCAAACTTCTTAAACAAAAATAAGACTAAGACTAAAAAAAATGAAATTTAGAATTCAAGAGATGGGGGGGATGAATTTCTCTTGAAATTAATTCCCTTTTATAAAGACGTCAAATTCCTAATTTTCAAGAAAATAAATCTACCAATATTCTCTAAAAATCTACTAAAAATGGTCGATTTTTGAATTACACAAAGATATTCAATTAAGAGGATAAAAAGAAGATTATGGTCATTTATGGAGTTGATTGTACATCTTCATCTTCCCTAAATGGGTGGATATATGCTCATTCAAATCTTCATCCAAAATTGCAATCATGTGGGTCCCACAGAGTTAATCCAATGAACACGGATTGATCATCAACCTTGTTATACGTAGCACCGCAATTCTTCGTATCAAGCCCTTGATGCACAAATATGAGGTGTGGATCTTCCAAACAATTAAAATCAATTACCTAAAAACTCTAAAGATACTTGAAGACCAAGTGAGACATCCACATACTCAAAAATATAAATGACCTTATAAAAAATAAATGAAAATAGTACAAGAATTTAAAAAAATGAGAAAAATGTTTTATTTTTTTAATTTTTTAATTTTTAATTTTTTTATTTTAAAATCTTATTATTTTATTATTTTTAAATATAAAATTATTAAAAAGTGAGATAAAAAATGCAAAATTATGATTTCATCACCTAAGTAACATAATCGAGTTAATAAACCCTTTAGTCATCAACTCATCTAGTTACACTTTAAGTTCCTGCAACTCTTTTGGTGTCATTCGATAGGGAAGAATGGAAATAGGCTTAGTATTAGGCATCAATTCAATAATAAAATCTATCCCCTGTTTAGATGGTAACCCCAACAAATCATCTGGAAACACATCAAGGTATTCACAAACTATGAGAATATCAGCTAACCGTATGCCTTTTGCCTTTTCCACCATTGAACACATACCAACTAATATTTCTACTTCTTAATTAGTAGTTATACGACCTTTAATAGGAAGTTGTGAAGATGTCATACCTCTGTACACAAATGAGAGTTGACTTGGTAACTGAAAGAATACTCTTTTAGAAAAGCAGTTGACACATACATGATAGGCCGCCAACCAATCCATGCTTAGAATAACATCAGACTTCAAAAATTCCAAAACTCACAATCATTTCATGACTATCATATTCTCCCACATTCACACACCATCTTTGTATATATTCTTTCACCAATTATTTTACTCAAAATCAAAGCTGTGATAGTCTTAACAGGTGACAAATGCAATCTATTTACCATATGTCTAGCAATAAATGATAAAGTTGATCTAGCATCAATCAAAACATACACAGGAGTATTACAAAAATCAATAATACCTTCAATAAGTTGTTTGTTGGAATTAGGATCAGGCTCTATTAGTGTTCTAGCCTGTTCGTGCATCTTCACTATAGTTTCACCTACCTGGGCAGTAGAAGGTCTTTGAGGTGCAAACTGTGGACATACCACACCTAAAGCAAGTAAATAGAGTTTTACTTGATCCAGAAGCAGAAAATGCAACTTGAGACCCTATACCTCCTGTTGCAATATAAGGTCTGCTCCCAGTCTATTACTGTGGTCTCCTTGTCTGTGGTACACTTCTCCCTGCTATATGTGATGCTAGTGGTGGTGTCGAACCTATTACAATCGGAGCTATAGATGCCTCCATTCTGCCACCTTGACAACTATATCTAGGTTTCTTATTTAATATTGGCATTCTCTTTTGATAGTATGAACTTCTCACCGCATATGGACTCATCTATCCAACTGATGCATTCAGCGTCGTTGGTGATGTTATCATTATCCAATAGCAATAGCTCTCCTAATCTTGGCATTGGCTTGGGCAATCTCAAAATCTCTAACTTCTCTAGTTGTTTGCTCGTATGTCTGGCAAAGCTAATTACTCATGGATGTGATCACAATACTCATTTCAGATTCGCTGCACCCGAAGCTCTTCCGTGGCTACCATCTTTATAGCGAATAGAGCTCATTTATTGAATTCTTGCTCATATTCTTTGACTGTCATACTTCCTTGGGTTAGATGAATAAATTCATTTCTCTTCTTATCTTTTTCACACCTTGAATATAACTTTTCATAGAATAGTTCCTTGAGCTTAATCTAGGTCTTAATTTCAACACCTTTAGTAGTCATTCGTCTCTGCCAGTCATCAACTTTATCAACTAATTTAAATCTAGCAAGTTTTACCTTTTCTACATCTGCAGCTTGCATATCATCAAAGATAGTTTTCATCTTCTTCATCCATGTTTTTGTGGTTTCAAGATCAAGACCCCTAGGAAACTCAATAGGACCCTAATGCTTAAAAGCTTCAATACTTTCTCATATTTACCTCTCTCAATATTGGGATCCATAGGTGTTGCCACCTCAACTTGAACTAGAATAGGATCAGCTGGTTTAGCTCTACCTCTTACAGGAACACTCGCACTACTCTATTTTCCTTCCACTAGCACATTCTGTGGAACTTGTTTGTTGCCTTGCATTTGTGCTAGTAGAGTAGCTAGTAATGTTTGTTGTTACTGTTGTGATGTGAGGCAACTATAGCTTCAAGTGTCTAGCTCAACTTCTCATTAGGATCCGTGGCTGATCTTACTTGTTTTTTCCCTTCAACATTGAAATTTACAAGCAATAAAACTTCATCAAGATCAAAATCCATGGTACTTGTTAGCCTAAAATAGCTATTGATATAAATATTCATATAAGCAAATATAACATTATATAAAACGTTTATCTTTTCAAAGCTTTTAAAATCCTAGGATCTGATACCAACATTGTCGCAACCTACCTTGTAAAAGTGATGTCACGATCGACACATAATATCATATACGTTATACCTACATATATAATACTATGTTAGCCTCTCTAATCCTGTATTCGACAATATCCATAAAAAATTTAAAAGAGTCTCCTCTAAAATTTTGACTTATCCCAAAGAAACATCAACACCTGATAAACCAATTCATTCTTTAACAATTCCATAACAAATAATATTCTACAAACTATCATCAACCATAATTCATAACTCATAATCTACAATTTTTCACACTCTTATCTAGTGTAAGCAACTTCACACCCTTCTAGATGATATTACATATACAGTGATAAATATAATTATTCAAAAAACAAGTTTATAAAATAATTAAGCATATACACACAATAGTGACTGAAGAATCATCTACTCTCCCTGTGTTGGTCGTTTGCATTTCCTATCTATTCCTAAAATATTGAAGAACATAAGTGAGCTATAATACACCCAGTGAATATTCTTTATTTATGACTTTTAAATATATTTAAATAATCATACAGACCATCAAATTAAATAAAATATTTAAATTTATCGTGCACATTAACTACTATATATATGCATTTAACATAGTGATCATGTTATTTTCAATCATGTAACATTTAATAAAACACATGCACATCCACATTTTTTAAAAATAAAGTCAGTTTCACTTCTTGCTTAGCCTTGATAATAGTATACTACACCTTTAATTACCACATTCTCCATAATTATTTTGAGGATTATTACATAAAGAAAGATTGATACTTCTCATGATTCAGTCTCATGTGGATTATCATATAAAAAGTATTATTCCTCATGGCTCACTCCACCGAAACATTACCATATTTTAGATATGCTCTTGCAAATCTAAAACATGTTACCATATAAATACAATATCATGAATTCTAAATCAAATGCAACATATATGTTTATACCAATAGCATGTTTACATTCAAATCATTTTTATATCTATAATGTCATATAAATAACCAAGATAAAAAAATATTTACAGAAGACCTACAGCTAATTTTGTTTAGCACGTGTCTCACTTTTAGTATGATAACTCGTCTCTCCAAAATATATTGTAGATCCAATAACATAATCCATCATTTCATTTAATATATATCTTCATGTACATCAATTCTTATTTAAGTAAATATCAAAAGTTTTGACATAAAATTGATGTCTCACATAATACCAAAAATAAATATTACTCACCAAAATTACTCTCTAATCAGTTTATAATACACACTCCAAAATTTATGCTTCGATCCACCAAAATTATCTTATCACAAAATCATTTCGTATGCACAAATCAAATTCAATTCATTTTTTATAAATAATTGCTAACATATTTATTTCTCATATTTAGACTTATATGCATATTGATGCACAGTAAGCCGAATATTTTTAATAACTTATAAAATTAATTTTCTGCTCATATAAATATTTTTATAGTAGAAAATAAAATAAATATGCTTCCCAATTATATTTTTTCTAATTTTTTAAAATTTTTATAAATAACTTCATTGGTCAATCATTCACCAAAATTTCAATTGATATCCAAAATTTATGAATTTGGTATCGATGGTACAGATTCTCGTTCTCTACATTTTTATGAGATCCAATTAAAATTTTCTTTAGTTTAACATATTCAAAAGCGCCTTCTAAAGTTATTTAACTTTGAATATTTATTTTGGTGTCCACAGAATAAATGAATGAAAACTAACTACAAATTTATAATTTATGTATCACGAGGAGTGTACTCACGGTGGACTAATATCATATTTTTGGATACTACTATAAAAAATATTACTTACAGTAAAAATTATACTCGTACAATTGTAATACGTGACTTAGCATTTTTGTAATAAGAATTAAGAGAAACATTGGACGTTCTTTCTGTTTTTCCTCTTTTCTTTAGTTTTTGGTTCTCTGAGTTACGATTTAGAGGTGAAAAATAAAAATCGAATTGAAGGAGAGAATGAGCAACCATCCCACCAATTATATATATATTGTCAAGCAAATTTATTTAATTGCCGTTCTTAATTAAATTCTCCACATGAACCTAATAAGAGAGGCACAATCACCTTCCTACTTATATATTATATGTTGCCCATCAATAATATATATTATATGATATGACCGCCATCCATCATACATCCATGTATATTCTCATCTCTCTTCTGATTTTTTTGCCAATTTCTTTATTTTTCAATTCTCTTAAAACCCACTTTATAAATATACTTTGGTTTTATTATTATTATTAGTATTATTATTATTATTATTATTATGTAATAGTTATTTTTTTTCAATAGATAATTTAATTTAGTTAATTTATATGTGTAACGCATATTTTTAATATATGAGTTTAATTAACATATATGTACATGCATAGTCCGTATAAGTACGTATATTTATATACATTTACTTTCATTTAAATTAATTTACATATCAAATTAAAATATAAAATTTTAAATAATTGAATCAAGATTATGCAATCCTATGGAGCCAAGTATGAAAGTGAGTTCATTAGTAAATAATTTGATCGAATGCATGAATGAAGTTCATCTACAAGTTGCAAGAACTTGTGGCATGAAGGAGACATTCAAGTAAATGAATTAATTCCCCAAGATGAAAGATGTTGAAAAAGAAAGGAAAATATATGGAAGGTCAACTAGGTGCTTCATGAATTATGATGAGAAGTTCTTTCAGAGAGGAATGGGATGCAACATAGATACATAGATTCAAGGTCATTATTAAAGGAAGCAGCTATATTTTGTGAGCTCTATAGAGGTCTTAAGAGGACCGCAGAATGGTGTTCTAAAATTACAGTTTTGATTAATTCAGCATATGTAGTGTTTGAGAAGCAACACTAAAATTTTAGCTCTGCTGTTGGGCATCATCCCCTCCTATGTGAGTACTCTTTCCAAGTTGCAAAGCCTATCTCATGGAAATTTTTTTTTCTCGAATAGCTGATAGAGCCAAATAATCCAATTTCTTTTTTGGGATTACTATGCTACATATAGAATTGATCCTTTAAACTTTCTAGATTGTACATAATCTCATACCTTTGCATGATGTCTCATGCTCTTCTTTGGACTCTGGAGTGACAATTGGTGTCGGCAACATGACTGGACACACGTTTACTAGTTTATTAATTGAGAGATTCTACTACAACTACAATGAATTAACTAAAAAATTAGCCTCATCAAGACTTAAACCTATAACCTTTTAGGTTTTTAAGGTGACACTTTAACCAAGTGAGCTGATAAACTATTTTGTCAAATAAGCTACCTTTTTTGTATTTACATATGCATTGTAATTATTTTTTGCCTAAGTTTTAATTATAACTCAAAAAAATATTAAACATATACTGTATTTATTTATTTAATAGTTATTCTCTGCCTACTAATTATCTCTACCATCAATAAAGAAATCATCACTATTATTCTATACATAAAATTGATTACTAGTAATAGCTAATTTTAGTAGATGATTAATTTAATTTTTAATCAAAATACTATTTTTACTTAAGAAAATCAATTTTGTGTCTCATTTCTCATCTTTATATATATGATTATTAACTTAACTGTTTAAATCAATAATAACATATCAATAATAAACCTACTAACCTAATATACCCCAAATTGACATGTTGACGAAGATTAACCCATTTACTTGAATAGACTTACTTAGTTAAGTTGACATAATATTTTTTGAGAGACTTTTTTGAAAAAATTGAGAGACCAAGTTTTTTTGTTTTATTTTTTTTTTTATGTTTTTATTTGGGCATAGCATTTTTTAAAGGTACAATACTTTTAAAGTATAATATAATTTTTTTCTTTAAAAAAAATAAATATATCACACAATCATTAATTAATCTTTTAATTTTTTTAAAATATTAATAAAAGAAATATATAAAAAAATATATTAAAAACTAAGTTAAAGAAAGATTTTCTCATGAAAATAAAAAAATATTATTAACTTATTATTAAATATGCTCATTCTAAATTAATTTATTTTTAATCATGTTAAATAAGTCATCTTCGAGTTTAGCAAGTTAAAATGTTTATGACTTATATTTTAATAGTTTTTAATTGTGTTTAACCCATTTTTACCTAAACTCCTTTATGCCAAACCCTAATCCGTTATGTCAGACCCCCTGCTCCAAGCGAAGGGCGGCCCGAACTGACACAGCGGTCTGATGAACCCTCTCACCAAGGCGAGTTCGCCCGACCACTGTTAAGCCCTTTGCAAAATCTCATACGATTAGACGATATCAGACTAATTGGAACACTTAAAAGCAAAAGTAAGCAACAACTAAAACGGAAGCATTTTATTTATATTAGTCTTCTCCAAACTATATATTTGACCATTTACATTAGTACAATAACGACCAACCTCAAAAGAAAAGAAAAAGACCAAAAGAAGCTGAGAAGGGAGTCGTCAGGGAGTCAGACAATCACTATGCTTTTCTCCTTGTCGTCCACCGTAGAACCTGAAATGATGATAGAATAGTGAGCCTATAATCAACGTGGCTCACTGAGTAAGAAGTTCAGTATGTCATCCATAACCAGAATTCCAAAACAATGCAAATATGTATGAGCAGTAAAGATGGTATGACATTCAAAAGGCATGGCATAGTATAAAAACAGTTTTAAATAGTGCAACAGTTTCATAAAACATCTCAAATTCATGACAGTTAAAAACATATCCAAGATAGGTTAACTCAACAACCCAACCTATGGTCATCGCTTGAGCGGGTCGTAAGTCAGGCGTACTGGCCGCTTGAGCAGGTCGTAAGCTAGGCGTGCTTCTCGAACACCTTAACCCCGCACTCGGTCTTCAAGTGTCGTCACTTGAGCAGGTCGAAAACTAGGCGCGTTTTTTATATGCCCTAACCCCACTCTAGGACCTCGAGTCAGATCTCATCGTATACCCTGACCTTGCGCTTGGACCTCGAGCCCTTGGTCTCACTACTGTGTACATCTAACTATCTCAAAATCAATTAGATGTATTTAAACCTTGTGAAACCATGACATATCATGCAAGTTTTATGCAAGGAATAAAAATCACAAAAGACACTTGAGTCAAACTACTCACAGGGATGTTCCGCTCCCGACGCTCCTCACACGACTGGTCGTGTCCCGCTAGTACTTGGTCCTACGAAATCGACGTAACCTCTTAATATTAACATGAAACTTGGCTCATTCTAACCGTACATCATTGGTCAATTAATAACTTGACCTAGGCAAGAATGGTTCACCTATGTTTGTTCCACTTGCCTTAGTTGTTAAGTCGATTTGATTGACCTTGGCCAATTTCGGTTAACCCTAGTCAACCTTTCACATGCTGACCTAGCTAGTCAACAAAGTCCCCACTAGTCACTTCTAGTCTTCATGGAGTCAATTGGGCCAAAAAAGGGGTCAATATTCCCAATTCCCATAACTTAGGCACAACATTAGCCTATGGCCCTATTTGCGCAACCATTTTTTTGCTTTTTTTTGTGGGGCAATCCGTACATCGATTTTGCGCCAAACCTTGCAGAACTGTCTAGACTCCCTAAAGTTTTTCCATAATTTTGAATCACCATTTTTGAACATCATTTACTAGGGTTTCCAAGTACAAATACAGAGGACTGTACAGATCTCGTATACTCTATGATAGGTAGTGAATGTTTGCCTGAATTGACCTACCTATACTTATCAGAATGCTCTGAAATTTTGTAGGCAATTTTTAGACATATCTAAGGGTCTCTCCACCAAATTTCAGCTCAATCTATCCATGTTTGGTCAGTCAATTTCATCTCAGAAATTTCCGTTAGATTGTAGAAAATTTCTAGGTTCATAGATTCTACTATCTTTCTAGCATTCTTTTCCCCATTGAACTACCATTTAATGAGGCATTTCTTGTGTCTACTTGCAGTCTGTGGGTCATAGAACATTCATTATTCAAGAATACTCCGAATCAGTACATGTAACATCTAAAACATGTCTATCATTCTATCAATATTCTGTTATATTCTAAGGAACACAAGAAATTTGTTCTAGCACCTTAACAATCATGGCATACTAGTAAGTGTAGCAAATCATACACACAAAGGTTCAAGGTCAAGTCTTTATATCGTTTTGGAATCTCTATTATAGGGTCTACAATGCCTCTAGTTTCAGCCCGAAGGGGTGCCTTTAAGTGTCCCAAATATGGCTCCAAATTTGGTCTCAAACTATTTCTGTCGGCACTGTTGCAACAGTAAGTCTAACAGTTAGCGACAGTGGCTTATAAAACATATTAAACGTTTCAATTTCTGGTTTCTACCACTTGGACACTTGAACACTAATGATAAAGAGTAGAATGATGGATTTTTACCTCAGGGACGTGCCTAGAGTGGTTCAAAGGTGAGAGCTTTCCCAAGTTGTTCCAACTATCTCTGTTACACAGCTGTAACAGTGAGTAAGTAATCAACTTCAAGGGTTCAAAATTCATGTCAAGGCCCTATTTTTTGTTCTCTAACTCTTAGAGGTCAAAGTACATATAGAAATGAGGAGAGTGAATAATTTTACTTCTAAAAAGAACTGAAAATGGTCAAGATTTAAAGCTCCAAAGGTGGTTCCAACACACACTTTCTGATTTTTCTGGGTTTAAACAGTGTGGACAACACCTCTTCTTGATGATTTCTACTTCAAACGACTCCAAGATTAGGCAAACCACTTCTGGAACTTTGTAGATGGTGGTACAAGCTTCAAATCAAGCTATAGTTTACTGGATTTGGCTGATAATTGAGGAAGATCTAAGCTAGGAAAGTTGGCTACAGAAATCTAGAATTTCTGGACTTGAGCTCAAAGAAGACCTTTTTGTTGTATGGGGGTGCTTGCTTGTAATACCTGAAATTTTTTGTAACATAATATTTGTAATACATGAAATTTTAGTGACGTAATAACCGAAAGTTGAATTTAAAACACATATACTATAAATACATATATGTATATTTGTCATTGGTATGCAATTAATTAGTTAGCATAGAAGTATATATGAACATGTGATGATTAATATTAGACATATCGAATTGTTGGATAATT
>JAJIYU010013064.1:0-14097 GCA_030144865.1 Tinospora cordifolia
AAGATAAACACTTTCAAACATTTCGTGATTCAATCTATTTTTTGTTTAAAGTTGTATGAAAGACCAGAAGGGGTTAACTTTGGTGTTCCTATCAAAATACTTGTCCAAGAAAAAAAAAGGCATCCTTTATGCCAAATTCCACTGGATTTAGGACCTCGTCCATGAGAACTAGAAACAAACTCACAGTTCACATCTTGACAACACCCATAGTAATCCGTGTTGAATATTGTGTCAGTACAAGGTTATAATCTCATTTAATCTTTCATTAAGTATAACAAAAGTGCAATAACAAATAAACATGATTAAATTCAGCATGTGAGCATAACAAGCATCATAATAACACATAATATATATGCAAACCTAAACATGCGAGGTCTAAGCATGGAATGCATAATCAATGATGATAAAACATGTACATTTAAGCATGAACATCTTATTGAAATCAAAATAATAAATCAAAAGTCAGAAATCTATTCTACCACAAATAGCTTTTCTCCCCTTGAAGCCTATATTGAATCTCCTTCAGATCTTTCCAATTGCTAGCACATAAATTTGTGCAGCACTTCGTTACTACTACTCCAACTATTGTTTAAAACAGCTATAGAAAAAGAGGGATGCCAAGAGGAAGGTAGAGAGAGCAAGACGGAATTTGTTCAATTCTTGTTCGGGTGAAGAGAATGGTGCTTACGTTTGGGTTTATATAGAGTTCTAATGGGCATGAATTAGCAAGTTTGGGGTGTCTTCATTATAGAAACCTTTCTAAAACTCTTTCCCTTTTTCATTTTTTTTTATTTCCTATGCATAAGAATTAGTAAGAAAAGGTTTTAAAAGTTGTTAATACATTCTTTTTGGTTGATTTCATTTTCGAAACCTTTCTAATCCTCTATTTTACTTGTTTCCCAAGCATATATATTAGTAAGCAATTATTTTAGAAGTTGCTAATACATTCTTTTGAGTTGATTTCATTTTAGAAATCTTTCTAATTCTCTATTTTACTTGTTTCTCAAACACATATATTAGTAAGTAATTATTTTAGAAATTGTTAATACATTCTTTTGAGTTGATTTCATTTTAGAAACATTTCTAATTCTCTATTTTACTTGTATGAAGAGAATGAGGATCTTGGAAACTGTAGATTTTTAACAACTTCCTTGGTTATTTTTGTTTCCTATTTTCATTTTTTGGCCATCTTTTTCTTTTGATTTTATTTTTATTTTACCTACTATATTTTATACCTTGGAATATACATAATTTTACATCCAAAAATTCTACAAAATTCTCAATTAATGTTGTTTCTCATTTTGACCACTAATAAGTTAAAATGTTTAAAATCTTGTATCTCTAAAATTTCATAAAATTTTCAAAGCTTAACTCTATTTTATTTAATTAAATTTTGTATAAATTTTTAGGGTGTTTTAGAATGAAAGTGGGATAACATTGTCATGGACCTTATTAGCGAAGTACCCTAGAACAAAAAAGGAGAAGATATTTTATGGATGATTGTGGATCGTCTCACTAAGTGGTTCATTTCCTACCATTAGATCCATAGAACAAGTTAGTAAGTTGGGAGAACTTTATGTAAAGGAGGTAGTAAGACTTCACGGTGTACCTAAGGCCATAGTATCTGATAGAGACTCTCAATTCACATCACAGTTCTGGCTGAGTCTACAAAAGGAGTTGAACACTAGAGGACATGTTGGGGTCTTATGTCCTTGATTTCAAGGGAAATTGGAGCAAGTACCTACACTTGGTGGAATTTGCTTATAACAACAGTTATCACGCAAGTATAAAGATGGCACCATATGAAGCTCTCTATGGGAGGCCCTGTAGATCACCAACTTGTTGGGCTGAACTTGAAAACCACATGCTTACTAAGCTAGATTTGGTAGAGGAGATAAATAACCAAGTCAAACAAATATAAAAGAGTTTGGCCACAGCGCAAAGTAGACAAGAGAATTATGAGGACAAGACAATGAGACCTCTTGAATTTCAAACAGATGATAGAGTGTTTTTGAGGATAAGCTCTCAAAAAGGGATTAAAAGGTTCAAATATAAAAGGAAACTATCATCAAGATTCATTAGTCTGTTAGAGATACTTAGGAGAATTAGAGAATGTGCCTACGAGTTAGACTTACCAAATCGAATGTCCTTAGAACATAATGTGTTCCATG
This sequence comes from Tinospora cordifolia, assembly GCA_030144865.1. Taxonomy (NCBI): domain Eukaryota; kingdom Viridiplantae; phylum Streptophyta; class Magnoliopsida; order Ranunculales; family Menispermaceae; genus Tinospora; species Tinospora cordifolia. Next base: position 2,172 of record JAJIYU010013064.1, read on the forward strand.
TGTCGATGCCTCACACATAATCCGTTGGGAGGACATGAACATCTAGGACGATGCCACTTATGAAGAAGCAATAGTTAGGATCCTCGACTACAAAGTGCAAAGCCTGAGAACCAAGAACATTCCCCTGGTCAAGGTTCTCCAAAAACATCATGAAATAGAAGAGGTTACTTAAGAGTTGGAAAGCAACATTATGGCCAAGTATTCAGACATTTTCGCTAGAAGTACATGACAAAATGATACCTGAGTAAATTAGTACAAATTTTGAGGACGGAATTTCTTTAAAGTGGGGTAGGTTATGATACCCTGAAAATTTTGAAAATTCAATAAGAGTTTGAAAATATATATAATAATGTTAGAAAATACATTAAACATTTTCACATGTATTGAAATCACAAGAATTAGTAGGGTTTTTTAACTATATTATGTAATTACCAAGTTTTACTTTGTTTTAACACAATAAATTGGAATTAAAATGGAAAATAGAAGGCAATGGTGCAGAGAGAACCAAAAACTAGGAAAACTTGGTCTTGCGTCTAGAAGAAAAGCAAGACCACAGTCCTCCATATGAAGACTATGGTCTTGCGACTCAAAGAACAATAAGATTGCAGTCTTCCTTATGGTGACCGTGGTCCTACTTCAAAAGTCTAGACCACGGTCATGCAAGCAAAAAATCAAAATTTTGCGTATGGCATGAATTGAAAAGTGCGCTGGGTCCCAAATCCTAATTGCCACCGTCTCTTGTGTGCAAAAAAAGAGAAAATGGCAAGTTTCCTCTGTGGAAACACCCAAACCTACTAATTCTTACACACAAAAACTCTATATAAACACTCCTTATGCTCTCATTCTCATCATTCTAGCAAGAACTGATAAGTCATTCTTACTCTCTCTCTCTCTCTCTGCCCCTCTCTTGGTTTCTCTCTCTCTCTCTCTCTTCTTATGTTGTTCTAAACAGCAATTGGTGTAGAAGTAACGAAATGCTACACAAATTTTGTGATAGCAATTGAGGAGATCTAAAAAAGATTTAGCTGAAGCTTCAAAAGAGCGAAACTACAAAGGCGGAAGTGATTTCTGAGTTTTAACTTATTATTTTGATTTTGATAAGATATTCATGTGTGATTATGCTTGAATATGCATGTTTTGTTTGAGTTAATCTTACATGTCTTGCTTAGGTTTGCATGAATAAAGATGTATGTTATGTGCTACCATGACCCATGCTATGTGTTACTTAATGCTCACATGCTGAATTTAATTTTGTTTATTATTCTTTATTGTTATATTTAATGAAAGATAAATTAAGATTTTAACACGTGCCGGTGCAGTGTCTCATGAGTGATCGTTGTGGGTGTTCTTAAGATTGGTATTATGGGTTTGTATCTTGTTCACATGGGTAAGAGTCCAAAAATATTCGAATAATGGGTAAGGCCCTAAATCATTGGAAACTGGCATAAAAGGATGTCTTTCTTTCTTTGATATGAGTTTCGATGAGAATACTGAGATTAACACCTTTCGGTCTTAACTATAACTATTAAACAAGAAATTGATTGAATCACGTAATTTTTAAAAGTGTCTGATGTGTATGTCTCATTTGTTAAAATAATAAATTAAATATTTAGAATGATCCAATGGGCTATATGTGTTCACCTTCTTTTTTCTAACTTTTCAGGAAACTGATAAACAAAAATGGCATGATAGCCACATAAGCATCATTTTACTTGAAATGTCTTTTTTTTTATTTTAATTAATTATAGGGCATGTTGGCTTAAATTTTGTTATTTGAGTTTAATTCCGCTGTAATAGAAACAAAGGCTACATACCTTTGAAATTTGGAAAGGATTGATGACATGAAATTATTTTATTTAAATATTTCCAAAATGTTATTTTTCTGAATCCTTGCATGAGTAGGCTTTTGTACCCCTTTTGTTTCAATTAATGAGATTTTATTTTTATTAAAATTACTTGTTACTTTATTAAGAAACGTTTATGAGATAATGATACTCAAGAAATCCCAAAGATTTGGGAATGAAACAAAAAGAGTGAAAAATAGAAATAATGTGACACCGGCCGCCTCACGGCCGATTGGTACGGTCCACATGATTTACAAATAATTCGAGGGAGGCGGGGTGCTACAATGCAATTGCATTTTTATATGTTGATGATTGTGTGTATTATTCGTTGTCGCAATTTTAAATGAATGATGATGTTTTTTGTTTGTTGCATTGCATGTAGAATGCTAGACTTAAGTAGATGTATCTTGTTGCTACTGACTAGGCTCATGTGGATATCGAGCTCACTACTTTTAACATTTTAGATTCGTTCAGTGTGGATAAGCAAAAAGGCGTCTTGATCGCGTGATCTTTTTATAGTCCATAGTGGGTTGTTTTGTTGCTTTTGTTACTTTGGTATTTTAAATCAATGTATACAAGTTTTTAAAAATGTAAAGTTGAATTGGACTCTGTTAATGTAAATAATGGTAAAGACTTCTGCTGTTGTTACGTTATTCCACTTATCTTTTTATTGTTACATTTTGAATAATATAAATTATTTGATGGTGAGGCTTAATAGTAGTCAGCAAGTTCGATTGGAGATTAGGCTTGACTAATTATTGTGCTAGTCGGGCCACACGTAAGTGGTTTCAAAAGGGGTCACGATGTGTCAGTATTAGAGACCAATTCTGAGTCCAAAAGTTCTATTTTTCAAAACTTATTTTTGAAAATAAATTTTATAGTAGTGGTGGAATAGGCCTAAGGGGTACTATGTTTGAAAGTTCAACATTGACAAATAATTGTATGTGAATTGCCAACTAGGATGCCACCCAGGCATGGTAGATCATGGTGGGTACCGAAACATCATGCCCCTTCTCGGGATCTTATAACAAGGCCCATACCACAACCACCACTACTTGCCAAGCCTAATGTAGTCCGATGGCTTGAAGATCTTATCTAGGCACAAGGGGAGTTGATCCAAGATTTTAATGTTGCACCACATCAAAGGATAGATGGGGTAATGGCTATTATGCAGCGACCAACACCTCATGCAACTCCTACTCCACCTGTAGTCGAACTAGCTAATTGGGATGATGATGATGATGAGGAGTCTGAAGAGGAGGTTGAGGCTCACTATAGACCCTGCAAGGAGAGACAAAGGAGAGAAGATTCTCATGAGGGATTACTAAAAAAGTTTGTAGATATGAAACCTTGGTCATATTGGAGTGGCGTTAATTTGGAGTAAGCAGAGGATTAGCTAATTTAGCTGTTGAATGTTGAGAAGATATCATGATAGATGAAGCTATCTAAAGGGAATCAGGTGTTGTTCTCTGCATATACATTAGAGGGTGATGCTACTTGATGGTGTTTGTCGATTCTGGCTACTGAGTGTCAAGTTATAACTTGGGCAAAGTTTGGAGAACTATTTTCATAGGCTTTTGTTCCTGCTTCTACTAGAGAACATAAGAAGATGGAGTTCTTAGCCTTGTAAAAAGGTAATGTGACAGTCCAATAGTACACTTATAGATTCGTGCATTTAGAGTTTTATGCTCTAGGGCTTGTGTCTAATAAAGCAGAAAGGGCTTAATTTTACCGTCAAGGATTGAATAGTGATATTCAATGAGCGATACATGGTTCCAGTCTTGAGTCCCTGAAGTGCCAAGCTTTGAAATATAAGGTAGGTAGTAAGGATGAACTAGCATAGTTGTAGATTGTCCCAAGCAATATCATGCAGACTTTAACACGAACTGCTAGTAACCAAGGTTAGTGCCAGAGGAATTGAAGTTACAGAAAGAGGAAGTTTGTTTTAGGATTGACTAGCACACCATAGACTCAACGTACCATGATAATGAAAATTGTCGCTACTCCTATCCAAACATTTGAGTCACGAATGACAATACAGTTTAGAGGAGGAGGCCAAAGAGGAAGTTGAGGTAGGGGAAGCAGAGGCTTAGAATACAGGCCATCAATACTGGTAGTACAGATGGGTCAGCCAATACGGACGGGGCAAGTAGTACAGAGACAACCTTTCACCTGTTATCATTGTAGGCAAATTGGACACAAGGGATCAAAATATTCTACCTTATCAACCCAACCGATGGTCCAGCAGGGATATAGAGAGAGTGTGCATAGGCAGTTGCTCAACCTAATCCAAAGGCTACCAAGACTTTGGTAAAAGGTATCGTCTCTATTTTCTATTCCACTTTATATGTGTTGTTGATGATAGCTCTATTTTATCATTTATATCTAGACTTGCTGTTGACAAATTAAAACTTAAACCAGTTAGGGCATCCACTTGGCTTGTATTAAGTATTGTCACGGGGGAACATATTTATCCCAATATGATTTGTGAGCGTTGTTTTATATGTGTCAATAACCTAGGGACCATAGTAAATATATAGGTAGTAGAATTTTTGGAGTTTGATGCCATTTTAGGCATGGATTAGCTAGCTTTTTATCAAACTTATGTTGATTGTTATGCTAAGCATGTAGTATTTCAAATCCCAAATCGACCTATAGTGGTATTCCTGTGTAGAAGTTTAGATAAACCTAGTACTTAGGGCAGATTAGCAACACTAGAGGAGATGTGCAACTCAATGAATGTGGTTGTCGCAGATACCTTCCAAACTGAGACTTGAGGATATTCCTATGGCATAGACTTTTTCAAGGTATTCTTTGATGATGTGCTCAGCTTGCCTCCTAAGTGAGAGATTGATTTTGTCATTGAGGTTGTCTTGGGGACTGAACCAATTTCAATAGCTCCTTACTGTATGACACCTAAGGAGTTATAGGAGTTAAAGGTTCAGCTAGAAGAATTACTAGACAAGGGTTTTATTAGACCTAGCATATCACCCTAGGGAGCTCTTATGTTGTTTGTCAAAAAGAAAGATGGGAGTTTTCGCTTGTGCATCGACTATAGATAGTTGAATAGAGTGACTATAAAGAATAAATACCCTCTTCCTCAAATTGATGATTTATTTGATCAGTTGAAGGGTGCTAGAGTATTTTCAAAGATTGATTTGCATTCAAGGTACCACCAACTACGTGGTAGGGAAGATTATATACCAAAGACAGCTTTTCGAACTCATCATGGGCACTACGAGTTCCTCGTTATGCCATTTCGCATAATGAATGCCCCAGCGATGTTCATGAATCTGATGCAATGGGTGTTTAGGTCATATCTTGATCAGTTTTTGATAATATTCATTGATGACATTTTGATTTGCTCAAGTTCTAGATAGGAGCATGTAGAACATCTTAGAGTAATCTTACAAACTTTGAAGGAACACGCTTGTACATAGAGCTAAGTAAGTATGACTTCTAGTTAACAAAGTTAAAGTTTTTAGGTCATGAGGTTGGAGCTGAGGGTCTCTCTGTTGATCCAGCCAAAGTTGAAGCAAAATGTTGATTGGCCAAGACCTACCACAGTGACTAAGATTCGTAATTTTCTATGTTAGCAAGTTACTATTAGAGATTTGTACTAAATCTCTCCCACATCGCAACACCGATGACCAAGCTAGCCCAGGAGAGTATATCTTTTATATGGGATGATAACTATGAGCATGGGTTCCTTGAGCTTAAACAAAGGTTTACAGTTGCGCCAATTCTTGTTTTGCCATATTCGAGACAAGAGTTGGTAATTTATACCAATACATCAGGATTAGGACTTGGTTGTGTGTTGATGCAAAATGACAGGGTTATACCCTATATTTGAAGACAGTTAAAAGTTCATGAGAAAAACTACCTTGTTCATCACCTAGAACTAGTGGTTATTGTTTTTGCACTCAAGATTTAGTGGCATTATCTTTATGGTAAACAATTCACATAGTATTCAGATCACAAGAGCCTCAAGTATATGTTTCTCTAAAAGATCTTAACATGAGGTAGAGGAGGGGGATGAAATTGCTAAAGGATTATAATTTTAGTATCGAATATCATCCTAGAAAAGTTAATATTGTGGTTAATGCACTTAGGAGGAAATGGGTCAAGACCGTGTGTATGGCTAGACATATGTCTCAAGAGTGGAGATTGATGGAGTATGTGACTATAATGAATATCCATGAGGCTTCTACTGAGACCAGAGTCAATGTACAAATTAGAACCCAGCTGGTACAGTTATGTGAGATCACAGAGGGGCAACCTAGTGACGTTGATTATATGATGTTTAGGGCATGGGCAAATGACACTTCTAGAGAGGAGTGGTTAGAGAATTTTAAGGGTACATTGAGGTTTAGGGGTGGGTTTTGGGTACCAAATGATACACGATTGAGGCAGAATGTACTCGAGGAGTTATATGGGTCTAGATATATCGTTCATCCAGCCGCCAATAAGATGTATTAGGATGCTAAACGTACATATTGGTGACTAGGGATGAAGAGAGATATTGTGACTAAAGATGTGACATATTTCAGCAAGTTAAGTTTGAGCATTGGTGACCCAATGGTTTATTATAGCCATTAAAAATACCAAAATGGAAATGGGAACACATTGCAATGGACTTTGTGGTAGGATTATCCCGTACCCAACAAAGGCATGCTGCTATATGGGTTGTGGTTGATTGATTGATGAAATCTACACATTTTCTCCAAATGCGCAGTAAGGATTTGGTGTATGGGTTAGATTGACTCTATATCCAAGATATTGTCATAGTACATGGGGTACCTATGTACACTGTGTCAAACAGAGATGTTAGCTTCACGTCTCGCATGTTGCAGAGCTTGCAGACACAATTAGGATTGAGGGTGAGCTTGAGCACAACTTTCCATCCACAAATAGACAGGCAGTTTGAAAGAGTGATCTAGGTTTTGGAGGTTATGCTTCGTGCATGTGTTCTTGATTTTGGGGGTAGCTGGGAAGATCATTTGGCGTTATGTGAATTTGCTTATAATAATAGCTACTAGTCGAGTATTGGTATGGCGCCATTTGAGGCATTATATGGTTAACCATGCAGGTTTCCTACTTGTTAGGTTGAGATTGGGATAAAGCTATTTTGGGCCCTACTTTTGTACAGGAACAAAATGAGAAAATTTAGCAGATTCAGTAAAACATGAAGGCAACTCAAGATTAACAGAAGAGTTATGCAGATAACCGAAGGAAGGTCCTTGAGTTTGATGTTAGTGATCATGTACTCCTTCGGACTTTCCCTCATAAGGTGCAGATTCAGATTGACATTTGAAAGAAATTCAGTCCAAGAGATATTGGACCTTTCAAGGTTCTCGAGAGAATAAGTCTTATAGCATACTGATTGGCATTGCTACCTCAATTAGTGGGAGTATATGTAACACCCCAACCCCTGTATCTTTAAGTAGTGTACATGGCCACCGTTCTCTTGATAGTGGACTTAACAAAACGACGGATCAGGCCGGTGCTACATTATAAGCGACACACACTTATTCTTTTCTTTTCAATATCTCGTGCCTTTGTATAAAATTCAAGAATACAAAATTTTCAATAAAATAAAGGCAAATTAAAACAGATAAAGAAATTCAAACTATTTTATTCATAATAAAAAAATTAAAAGTACTAAACTCTTCAAAAAGAACTAATTGTTACAGCGAAAAACTTCAAAATACTTTTCAGTAGAAAAACATAAAATTGTAGGCAACATGCCCTTAAAAATTCTAAAAAATATAATACTGCAAACACTTTCTAAGAAACTATCTATATTCAACTACTCCATGTGTTCATTGTTCCTGAAAAATAAGAAAGGAAGGAGTGAGCACATAGCCCAGTGGATCCTTTTCGAACAACCATCTTTTATATTCAAACTCATAACACAATCATAATTCAAACACTTGTAATCATTAGGTGTTTCAAACAACAATTTGTTTAAGTCGAGTCTTAGACCAAAAGGGTCTTTAATCCCTTGATGCTCTTTACTAAGTAAATAGGGCCCACTCGGCATCAACCCGTTAGTGGCACGTGTTGACATCAACCCGTTGCACATGGTGACCCACCAGTGGTACACGACCCTCAAGTACTTAGGTCTGAAAATCATATGACCTAACTTATATGAAAAAAACATCTATAGTGTCGCCTTGACCACTATGATGGTACATGGTTATTATCTCCATCGTCTTAAATTAATTCTCATATCATGATGTCATAAAATAACTTCAGAATATGAAATCAAACTAAAATTCAGAATATACATAGTCAATTCATGATACACTCATAAAACATGCATCATACTTTAATTTAAAAGCCTAAGCATGATACTAATATGACATGGATGATATAATTGCTTAAACATGAATCAAAACTGAAAAACTAAAATAAACTTTTAAAATTCTAAAACTGAAGTTGAAAATCTTTGAATTCAGTGAAAAACACACAACAATGAGCATGCCATGAATTCAAATAAGAATAGAAAGGTGTTCTAGAAATCACTTCCACCTTGTAACGCTTTCTTCCAAAATTTCGGCAGCAATTCCCTCCACGTACTAATGCCAATGAAGATCACCCAACTTAATTCCCCAATTCGAGAGAAGAACTTCTCACACACACAAGAAGAGAAGATGAGAAATGGTGCCAAGAAGAAGGCTTAGAGAAAATAAGAGGAAAAATCAACTCTTATTTTTGGAATGAATGAAATTGAGAGCCTAGGGGGGTTTATATAGGTTTTCAAAGGGAGAAAATTAGAAAGTTTTGAGTTCTTCTTTGAATAAAACACCCTAATTCTCCATAATTTCATACTTTCTAATTTTTGGAGCAAAATGAGAATTTTTCAAATTTTTTTGAATTTTAGAAATAATTTTTTAATTTAGAAACCTATTTTTCAGAATTTTTTCGGATTTTTCAGTGATTTTCGTTATTTTTTTTGTATTTTAATTTCGAATTTGATCTGGGCCATTGAATTGATCTCTGATCAATCAACAGAAATCGGACCTTTGATCTTAGCCATTGGATTTTCCTCGAGCGCATCAACATTTCGCAATTTATCCAACGACTTCGGTCTAAACCGTTAGATGATCCTCGAGCGCAGCACAGTTTCGCGATCAACTATGCAGCTTTAATCTCGATCGTCGGATGATCCTTGATCACGGTGTGCAAATCTTAGTTCATGATCAACGAATTCTGTTCTGTCCGCACGATCATCCTCGAGTTTCATACGCGAATCTCTAGCTGTTGGATTTTGATGATCCGGTGCACCTGAGTGTTTGGTTGGATTTTAATCCCGTTCATTGGATTTTTCCTGATCAATTGTGGACCGTAGGATGTATTTTAACTTTTTTTTATTTTTTAGCCAAATTTCTTGCTTTCTTTTCAATTTTCGCCAAATCTTGATCCCAATTGACTTTCTAATCCTGTTTTCATCAAAAATTGCACATATCCTTGTATTTTTGGCTATAATATCTCATGTTATGCATTATATTCACATATTTTCTTCCAAAAATCCACTAAATTGATTTTTATTCCTCATTTGGGTAAACTATGACTTGCCAAAATTCTCATTCGTCAATTCTGTATGATTTTCTAAGTAAAAATTCAAATTTCATATGAACTTTTCGAGATGTTACAGTACACAACATGTTTCATGTTTCAATGTTGAGGAGGTACTACCCCAATCCCTCTCATGTGATTAGCTGGAGACGTGTGGAATTGCGATAGGATTGTACATATAATGAGGCTCTAGTAGCTATCATTGATTGAGCCATCAAGAAACTGTGCAACATGGAGATATCGATGGTACGTGTATGTTGGCAATTTTATGCTACCGCGCAGGACATTTGGAAGCGAGAGGACTACATGGTAAGTCACTTCCTTGATATTATGAGAGTTGTTCCTTGATCTCCTATTGTCTTAGTAAATTTCGACGATGAAAATTTTTCTAAGGAAGGGAAACTATAATGACCAGTATTTTTGGACATTGAGTTGACAGGTTCGACATTTAATTTCATGTATGAAGTAATGAATTATAAATAAAAATACATGATTTTACGATAATTTTACAAATTAATGAGTTGTATTTAAAAGAAAAAAAGAAAAAAAGAAGACAAAATAAAATAAAATTTGTGTTTCTCTTAGGGCCAATGAATGGATTGTGAAGGGATCATCAACATGGCATCTATGTGGACTCTTTGAGGTGATGTAAGTAATGAGTAGAACCATTGAATGTTTGCTAAGTAGAAAAAATGTCATGTCAACTAGCAAGCATGCATGTTTATTTTGAGGAACAACTTAGTGAATGAACACTCCATTTCATCATCATCTTCCTTATATTTGTTTTTATTTTTCCAGCAACTTTCTTTTCCAGCAACCTAAACTTCATTAGACTACACAAGTGGGAATTGGAAGCTAAGCTAAGAGAAAAAAATAATCTACACTATAAGGAGAATCACATTCTTCTCAAGCATGATGTTTTGAAGTGATGACTTGTTTATGGTGCTTGGGTGCATATTAGAGCTTGGAATTCATATATGTGAGGTAAATAATCATCCTTAAGAGCTTTATAGAGTTGAATTCATGAAATTTGAAGTGGGTGATGAGAAATGAGATTATTTTCTTCTCTTTGTTTGTTGATGAGAGGTTTGCTTATAAAGCCTACTTTCCATGGAATTTCTTGGGGATTTTATGATCTTTTGAGCATGCTTACATATCCTAAGTACGAATTCATTATTTAAGCATGCTTGGTTATAAGTTTATATTGCTGGAAAATTGGGTTAACTTGCGTAGTGTTCATGGTGGTTTGCTAATATAGTTGTATATGATTAAGCAAGTAAATTAGCCATGTTAACATATTTCTAGAAAGGATTTCTTTGTTGTTTTTGATGTTTTGGAAGGCAATTAAGTGACTCACATGTTCCAATTGTTAGATTATGTTTTGATGAGCAATTTGGATGTGCCATAGTTAGTAGATTACTTGAAGAAATATGACTGTTTTTGAATCATGTTTTTGAATCATGTTTTCAATATACTATCCATGAATTTAAAAATAGTTAGGGGTATCAAAATGCTTTGAAATTTGATGTGTAGTCTACTTGGATAGTCTAAAATGTCAAAAAAAAAAAAAAAATTGGTGTCCAAAAAATCAAAGGTTTGGTAGGAAAAAAGTGTGAAATTGTCACATTTTCGACAAATTCAGATAGGACATGTTCATGCAGGTCAAAACCCTGTCAAACAAATTCAAAATTAGACAAAACAAAATTTCATTAATTCCTTGATAACCCTAGTTTATGTCGTGCAAATAAGTGTGCAAATTGAAAAATTGGTTAAGTGTTTATAATGGGGACTTAAGTAATCTAAGGGTTAATTTGCACTCTTTGACCAAACTTTGACTAGTTTGACTTAGTTGACCATCACAGTCAGCATGTGTGAAGAGTTGACCATGTTTGACTAAAGTTAACTAGGTTTGACCAAGGTAGACTAAATTAGTTCAAGTTAATAGCATGATTGACAATTAATTGAATGGACCGAGTTACCAAGGATTGGCTGCATTGACCCGATTGGTACAAGTTTGATCAAGTCAACCCCATTCATTAACCTATTGACTGTAGAAAAAAAAATTGAGCTAGGTCTTAGTATGAAAACTAAGTGAACACGTGATTTGCGTAGGACTCGATATTGAGGTGACGCAAATGACGACGAGGAAAACGTCGGAGACCAAGTTAGTTTGTGAGTAGTAATTTGATTTATGTATATGTTGTATTGGCACATGCATTGCATATTGCATTGGGATAAAAGTAAGGATCTTCAGATGTGCCAACCTAACCCAAGGATGAAAGGTTCCGAGGTGCAGACATTGAATTGTGATAGTCTTGAGACTCTATTAATATAATTAGAATGGAGCACAACATACTCTACTAGTTCGTGGCTAGTGACTATACCACCTAGTCAGTGGGCCACGATCATCAATGATAGGGCAGTATGGCCTGGACAATGGTCACATCCATCTGAAATCAACAGTATGACTAAAGGATCCTTAAACCGAAATAAAGGTTCCA
>JAJIYU010013065.1:0-14127 GCA_030144865.1 Tinospora cordifolia
TCCTTCTTGAATCACCTCCTTTTGCTCACTGCTTCAATCTAAAACCTGCAAAACACTCAACTTCTTTCCCAGACATCATTTCTTATAAAGGAATAACAAAATTCATCAAAACAAGGTTTAAAAGCCATTAAACAATGCAAATCTATGATTACATGCAATTAAGACTAATTTATGCAATTTTAACTTCTATTCTACTTTATTGCTCATAAAATGTAACCTTTAACCTATTCTAATGTTAGTTTGTTATGCAACTAACACACGTCAAATACTTTGACACATACTCGGCCACATCTCTCTTCATGCCCTTCCACCAATAGAATTTTTTGATATTCTAGTACATTTTGTCTCCTCTTGGGTGTAAGGAGTGTCTGGTTTGACGGGCTTCATCAAGGATGGTTTGTCTTAACTGGTCATCCTTAGGTACACAGACTCATTTTTTGAGTCTTAATATGCCATTGGCGTCAATTTTGAAATCTTGATGTTGGCCTGCTTGTATGCCAAGGGGTAATTGTGGCACCAACAACTTCATGGAAGTTCCATCGCTAGAGGTAATGGTAGAAATTACTCAACAGGTGGTTGAGCAAGTAAAGAGGACTCTACCCCTAATGCAGCCATAGCCCGAAGTTCAAAATCATCAGGTGTCATCGCCAAACGAACTAAAAGTGGAAATCAAGAGGCTGGTCATTCTTTTGAGGCTAACTACATCCCAAGGGACAATAGTTAGGGTCAATCAAGAAAAATATCGCCTTCAAGTGATCCCTAAAGGATCAAAGCAAGGGATCGCAAGAGATAGAGAAGGAGAACAAGAAATAGAATTTTGAGAAAACTGTGAAATTAATAGTATAAAAGATATGTTTCCGAGTGATTTATCAAACTACCACCCAATAGAGAAATATAATCCAAGATCAAATCTCATATTGGGACTGACCCCTTAGCCAAGAACACTAGTAGAACTAATTAAGTTAGAGACTCAGTTGAACGGGCCTTGAAGAAGAAAATTCATCAGACTAAGTGAATCGCCATAGGGAACTCGATACTGTTCACAAAAAAAGGGATGGTTGTTTGTCGACTATCGATAGTTAAACCCAACTATAGTTGAGAATAATTATTCCTTACTAAGGATAGATGACATATTGAGAGAAGCCATAAAACTTCTCTAAGTATGATCTTAAGTTATGATATCACTAATTGAGAGTCCTAGAGTCAGACATACCCAAGACAACCTATAAAGCTTAGCTATTTAATATACTAGGTTAAAAAAAGATGTTACTCTAATACCAAAGGTGGTTTGACCAATGACATTCATAGATTTAAGGAACAGGGTAGTTACGCAATACCTTAATCATTTTGTAGTGGCTTTGTGGATGACACCCTGACTTACTCTAAGTCTGAAACTAAACACTTAGAACACCTGAGAAGTCTATTGGAGACACTTAGGAGAAGACAATTCTTGGCTGAGTCTCGAAAGTATGAATTATAGTAAAATTCCCTAACCATGTAGGTCACTAGGAGTAAGTGATGAAATGACACCCAAGTGAAAAAATATAGCTGAAGACATCCCGATTAACCCTAAAAAAAGTAGATGCAAACCAAGATAGTTTCTTAGGCTAAATTAGACACTACATGAGATTCATCCAAGACTTTAGGAAGGTTAGCCAAACCCTAATCAGATTGGCTAGAAAAGAGTCCAAATCCATTGGAAAAATAAGTACAAGTTTCGACAACAAAATTCTTTTAAAGTAGGTAGGTTGTAACACCCATAATTTTTGAAAAAAAAAATTCTAAGTGTTTAAATTAAATTAAAATTAGACGAAATTATTCAAATAAAATAATTTCTCGAGAAAACTATATAGAAATGTCGTGTAATTCAATAATACTTTAGAATTTTGTACAAAAATGGAACTAAATAAAAACAAGTTGACAAAATTAACTTTAAAGATTTTATAGAAATTTTGGGCGCGACTGAAGGGTTGACAAATTAAATCATAATTTGATATTTAAATAAAAATATTAAATAAGAATGGTTACCAAATATTATAATGTAGTTTGAGATTTAACTAAAAATATAAAGTAAATAGAGTTAATTAAATAATATATGTTGGTTTGCTAGAAAATTAGTAAGTTTGTATTATACAAAAAATAGAAATATGTATATCTATAAATACCTTGCGACATTCCAACACACATTTCAATATACTTATTGGAATCACAAGAATTAGTAAGTTTATTTAACATATTAAATTACATCCAAGTTTGCAAAAGTTAGCAAGTTGCTCGTCATTTTAATAATTAGAAAAGTTTTTAAAATGAAATCAACTCAATCGAATGTATTAGCAACTCTAAAATAATTACTTATTAATATATATACTTAGAAAACAAGTAAAATAGAGAATTAGAAAGGTTTCTAAAATGAAATCAACTCAAATGAATATATTAGCAACTTCTAAAATAATTACGTACTAATATATGTGCTTGGGAAACAAGCAAAATAGAGAATTAGAAAGATTTTTAACATGAAATCAACTCAAAAGATGTATTAGTAACTTCTAAAATAATTACTTATTAATATATGTGCTTGAAAAATAAGTAAAATAGAGAATTAGAAATGTTTCTAAAATGAAATTAATTCAAAAGAATGTATTAGCAACTTCTAAAACCTTTACTTACTAATTCTTATGCATAGAAAACAAATAAAATGAAAAGGAAAAGAGTTTTAGAAATGTTTCTACAATGAAGATACCCCAAACTTGCCAATTAATCTCTATTAAAACTCTATATAAACTCAAGCACGAGCATCATTCTCTTCATTCCAAAGCAAGAGCTGATAAGATCTCTCTTGTTTTCTCTAATCTCTTTCTTGGCACCTCTTTTCAATTCTTAAGAGCTATTGAGTGTGAAGTTTTCAGTTCTTGAGCATTCTTGAGATTCTAGATGTCTTAGAGGGTGGAAGTGTTGCTGAAATTTTGATTTATGCAACTAAGATTTCAAAACGTTGAAGTGGAAGTGATTTCACTTTCAGTTTAGCATATATGTCATGTTCAATCATTATCAAACCATGCCATGCTTAGATCTCACATTCTTAGGTTTATTTGGAAAAATGATGCATGTTATGTAACGTTTCAAGTCTTCGATGTTGATATGATAATCATGCTGAATTTATGTAATCTAATTTAATGATTCATGAATGTTGATTACAGAAAGATGGTTAATGATAAGAACCACGTACTGTCACATTGATCCACATGGATTACTGTGGATGTTCTTTTCATATGATTAGTTATATGGGTAATGTCCCAAAATATTTGGAATATGGGTTAGGCCCTAAATCCAATAAAACTTGGCTTAAAGGAATGTCTTTTCACTCAATGAAGGTATTTTGATAAGAACATCAAGAGTTGAAATCCCTTTCAGTCTAATTTACAACTGTGACAAGAAATTGTTTGAAACACCTAATGATTGTAAGTGTTTAACTTGAATGTTTTGTTGATTTAAAATTATTGATTTAGTTGTTTAAGAATGATCCACTAGATTTTGTACTCACCCTTCCTACTTTAAATTTTTTAGGGAACTGATTAACTGAAGATGTATGATCAAAACTTAGAATATCTCTACTTAGAATATTTTTATTTAATTGCAAAGGCATGGTGCCCAAATTTTGATATTCCGCTGTAATAGTTTATTTAAGTTATATATTGTTTCCTTTATTTAATAAATAAAGAATGTTAAAGATTTCTTTTATCTCTAATTGTTTTATCTTGTTGGATTAATTGTTTAAATCTAAGTGAGTTAAGTACTCTGAGTACTCAATGAGACTTGAGATAAAAGAACTAGAAAGTCAAGTGTGAGTCACTTGTAAAGTAATATCGGCCCGAACCCACCTTATGGTTAAGTCCAAAAAAGAACTCGGGGGTTCGAGGTGTTATATAGTGTCATGAATAGTAAAATTAATTATTTAAATTATTTAAAATAATTAACTAAACTCTATCTTTAATAATGATAGTACTTTTCAACTACTATCATTGATTAAAGATGACTTTAAAGGACATAAATAATATTTTTCAACCAATATCACTATCATCTTTAATTAATAGTATTATTTTTAAATAAATAAATAGACTTTAAAGTACATGAATAATATTCTTTAACCATCACTACTATCATCTTTAATTAATTGAAGAGGATAATGTCATTTTTAATTAAATAAAGATAACCTTAAAGTACATGAATAATATGCTTCAAACCATTATTAATACTTATAATTACTTGCAAACAAGTATGCATGACCCCCCTTGCCTCTCTATTATTCCAACCTAACATCAACTATACCCTAAATAGTAACCTTAATGATCAAAGCTCAACAATAAATAGAAAATCTCTCCTCCCATTCTCCATACACCAAATTGAAGCATTTGAAGTGTACTTGAGAGAAAAAGAAGAGGAAGAGAGTTTGGAAGGAAAAGTAGTTAAATTTGAGGTATAAGTTCTCTCCTTAGTCTCTTCAATTTTTTTATTCTTTTTATTTCATGCAAAGTTTTACTTGTATTATGGCTTAAAAATACCACACCACTTTGGATAAGTTTTTGAATACCATAAAATGTCCAAAAAGGTTCAAAAAGGTTCGAACCATTCACCATAAAAGAGTAGTTGGATGTAACAACCACTAATTTTAAGTGTTGTAATATCAAAATTTTGACTATAAAAACCGTAGTCAACAAACGTTGACCATTATGAGGAAAGTCATGAATGGCAAGAAAATTGTAATAAATTTATTTATTTATTCATTTATTTATTTTGGGCATATTTGAAAAATGTCATATTGATCAATAGTATCATAAATAGTAAAGTTGACTAATAAAAAAAATAGTAAAGTTGATTATTGGTAAATTTTATCTCTAGTTAATAACTTTATAAGTAAAAGTAATTTTACGTACATGACAAATATCCAACCACTACCATCATTAAGTACATTACAAATATCCAACCACCATTATTATTGCATACAAACAAGCATGGAGGACCCCTTGTCTCTCCATTATTCTAAGCTAACCACTACCATACCCTAATTACCAACTATTAAAGCTCTACTATAAATAGAGGGCCTCTTCTCATATTTTTGCACACCAAATCAAAGCATTGAAATGTGTTTGAGAGGAGAGGGAGAAGAGAAAAGTTTGAAAGAAAGTTTCTTTCCTTTCTTTTAATTTATTATTTTGATTTAGATGATACTTGCTTGTTTGGTTAGCTTAATCTTTATGTTTGATTCTTGTTCTTTACATTTATGTCATTCAATCATCATGTCGCATGACCTAGAAAGTATGCTCTGTAGTTGCGTCTCGTACGATCTTCTACATCAGAAATCGAAAATCTGTGCTTCTATTGAATTATCATGTTATATTGTGGTATGTTTAATTTTCTGTGGAAATATTTATCTATCATGCTCTTGTAAACAAAAGCCAGATTAAATGAGATTTCAACTACGTACCGCTACAGGAGATTTTCTATGTTCCATGTAGAATTGGAACTGGTTGTCAATACTGACACCAACTTGGAACGAGTTTCAAAATGAACCCACTGGAAAGGGGTTGAGTTTCAGAATTGATCTCTCCCCAGATCTGGAGCACAGAGAGTATTTCCGTCCGGTCTGAATTACGACTGAATTAATATATTGATTGGATCGAATTAATCTCTGAAAGTGTTTGATCTGCTTGTATTGTCTGGTTGGAATAATGGATTAAATAGATGGATTAATTCACTGAGCTGTGTAGCTCACCCCCCTTACTTTTCACAACAGGAAATTGATCAGGCTTGCGAGGAGATTGTTTCTTAGAAAGTTTTTATTTAATTTAATGTAGGGCAAATAGGCCCAAGTGAACTCTTGTATTTTTAGTTTTAAATTTATTTTTCGTTGTAATGGAATATTGTACTTGAAATGGTTAAATGATGAAATGAAGGATCTACTTTATTATGATGTTATGTTGTACATAGACTAATGTACACATGAACCCTTATGCATTTGGGTCTAAGAAGAAGAAAATGTAGCACAGGCCCGTCTCCCGTGCGTCCCAAGATTTTGATCAAATAGAATTGAACCGTCATATGACGTGGAAGATGGGACTCGGGAGGCGGGGTGTTACATTGGAATAAGCATTTCAACACCTTCAGAACCACAAAATTTTGACAATTGAAGCCTCTGAACCAATGCTGAAATTATCGCTCAACATTAGTTATGAAGCAGTAACTCTCATGCCATTTCTGAAAATGGTGTAAACATGATCCAAGAAAACTGCCATGACCATGTCGAACCTTGTCAAGTGTACTATAAAATAGATTCAAGAATGACCCCAATCGGACACCCAAAGCCCCCAACCGACCTTCCAAAAATTATTGTGCAAAAAGGGGACAAATTTCTCAAACTAGCAGGTTCATGAATGTTTTTGTTCAAACAAGGGCCTGGCTGAGGAAAATAGGCATTGTCATGATGTTTTTCATCACGAGCATTATAAGATAGACTTAAGAATCACATAAAATAGAGTCCCAAAACTCAAGTTATGGCCGCTTGAAGTTCAGTATACTGTAGATATAATTCATAGATTAGACCTTAAACAACCCACGTTAAAGTTCATTGGCTATTTTGAACCCGAGAATACTTTAGAGGTATTTTGAACCTAAATCCAATTTTAGGGGCTAAATTCAATGTTAATTAAGACTCAAATGCTTTTATAGGAATCTCGGAAAACCAGCACCACCACGAGCATCAAGCAACATAAAGAACATGTAAATCGAGGTAGAGATGATTTCCAACTCACATACTTTTTAAGTGTATTTGCTTGCATATCATATAAAAATGGCCTAAGTGGTAGTGGAATGCATCCTTTTATTGATTGTATGATTAAATGCTTACATTTGCATTGATTATGTACATATGAGAAAATTATTTGAATATATGTTGTTTACTATGATCATATGCACATAACCATGATAGATTTAGAGCATATACATGATGTTGTTCGTGCATGGAATGATATGCACAAAAATTTACTAGATAAGAATAGTCTATGAGAATATGTCATTTTAGAATTCAAGCATGGTAAATATATCATTAAATGAATGTTACATATTATATTCATATGCACGAGGGTGTGAAGGGTTTATCTTTTAGAGAATTATTATTTAATATGCATGAATATGTTAATAACTAAATACAAGATCACTCTTTACAAGATAATAATACACTTGGAGGGGGTTGATTGGTTTAAGGACAATTAAAGGGGTTTTGCATTAATGTCTCGATTAAAAGACGGGTGTGTGATCACACTTAAGAAACTTGATCGTGCCTCGCGTATCTTTCGAGTTCGTGGACAGCTGGACATACGAATGCATAGCCTGGAGGCTAGTGATGTTCTCGCGGGATTCACTTGGCTAGAGGTACCAAAATCACCCTAGGGTCAACCACCCTACTTTGATCGACTAAAAACAATCTATTGTTTGTATCACCCAATGTATGGAAGTGATTGATTGTATGATGTGTTTGCTATATTGTTAGATTGTCTGTGAATTAGAATGATCCACTAGGCTCGTAGAGCTCACCCTTCCACTTGTCACATGCAGGAAACTAGGGTACCAACTGAGGAACTTGGGTTAGAACTTACTATCTTTTTATATTCTTGTAATACCCTGAAAGTTTATGAGACCTCCACGTCGTTAGTGAATGGATAAAGTGGAATAACAAACTTAACAAGAGAATAAAAAAGGCCAAACTACCCGAAAGTCATGTACTATAAGTTTAACCAAATGGCGAAGAAAGACACTAAACACCAAAAATTTCATTCTGGTGACTGCGGTCATTGCAAGAGAAACCCAGAAAACAAAGAGAAATATATCGTTCTAGTGACCACGGTCGGTCCTATAGTGACCGCAATAATTGCGGGAGAAACCCAAAAACAAAATAGGGAAGTGCATTCTAGTGACCGTGGTCCGTGTCTGAGCGACCATGGTAATCATGTGAAAAACCCAGAAATGAACAACGTACACCAGTCTGTCCACCGCGGTAGTTGCACAGTGACCGTGGTAATTGCACAATGACCGCGGTCATGCTATGTATCGCGATAATTTGTTGATTTCTATATAAATGAACATGCGCAGAAAACTCTAGATCTGGATTTTTCGCTAAAAATCACTGATTTTTCTCTCTAGCTCTCACCAAACTTGTTCATCCCATTTCTTAAGTGTTCTATTGAGTTCTAAGGGTGGTTTGAGCTCCTTCAAACCATTCGCAAGCTCAGATCCGCCAAGAACAACATCAACAAGGGTGGATCCAAGTTGAGGCAAGCTTGGAAAAGGTCTTGTGCTAAGGTAAATCTCAAAACCTGCTTGAGATCTTGTCTTTTTAGCTTTTTAAACCACTTTTTGCAAATGTAGTCTGTTTTTCCTTGAGTTAATGCGTGTTTTAAACTTAATGACCAAGCATTGAGGGGCTAAGCTCATGTCGCTGACCCCGGCGTTCGCATTGCCATGGTAATGCGACATGCACCGGTGTTCCCTTGTCTTGTTCTGATTTTGGGTGCATTTGAAACACATGCGCCAAGAACACAAACCTTATGGTTTTGGTTGTGCCATGAATGCCTTAGACTCACGTATTCTCATTGTTTAAAAACCTTATAGATTGATAATCTGAGGCGTGCACGGTAAGGAGCAAGGCGCAAGATTGAGGAGTACTAATGTGGGTGTGATTTTCTTACTCCCTAGCCTTATCCAAATTTCGAATGCATAACATGATGTTTTGGTTAATGTAAGATATGTTAGAAGTATGCTAGGACTTGCTTGATTGACCTTGTTTGTGTTTGACTTAGTGTATGTCCTTGATGCATGGTTGCTTGTGCCATAACATGCTAGATAGAGATTTCTATGAGATGATTTCCATGAATGGCTGAACGCATCTATTTTAATTTACTTTAAATGTTCCATTGATGATCACATATGACTTGGAATGACATGTATGACTAAAGAACATTAAATTAAGATTAATAAATCCATGTACTGGCACGGTGACCGGCCTTAGGTTGTCATCGTGGGTGTCCCTACCCAAGCTGATTGTGTCTTCGGACGGAGAGTCACTGCGGACTTCCATCCTTAGATTGTGGTCCCAAAGGTAACCGGCCCTTGGGCATTAACCCCGGATTTGCTCCCAGACCACACAGGGGATACCAAGGGTTATGGACTCTTTCGGTCTTAGATGATAACAAAACAAGAAATTGTGTGAACGCCTAATGTAATGAAAGCGATTACATGTTTTGTATCCTGGTTTGTATAATGATAGCAATGTATAGGGATGATCCACTGGGCTTTCGAGCTCACCCCACTTTTCTAATTACGGGTGATCATTGACATCGCAGGAGTAGGCCAACACACAGGTTGTCTTTTTGGGTAGTGACCTCACTGGGAGGTTATTACAGTTTTCTTTTCAGTTTTAATTGAGTTTATTATTGTACCATTTTGTTGTAAATGATGTTTTAGTGTTTAAATTGAACTGGGCATGTACCCTTTTTTATCTTGAACTGTTTCACATGTAAATTAAATATTTGGAGCTTAGGCCCATTGGGCCATGTTTTATCTTCATACCCTGTTTTTGAAAATGAATTTGAAATGTTATTCCGCTGCAAAGTGTTTCACTTGGCCAAATATGAATTCACTATGGATTTATGATTGAATCGAATTCTGCTGCATGCATTTTTAATGAATTTCACATCTATTGAAAGTAATGATTATTTTGGTGGTCATTGTATATTTCAAATTTTAACTTCGTAACATGTGTAAGAAAGGTATGAAACTTGAGATTGAATGAGAAAGGAAATTGAACCACGTGGCCTCTGGCTCTCGGCGAACGAACAAATGACACGACGTCTCTGGTCAAACGAACAAACGGGCACGTGCGGCCCCACGACGGATCGTCGCAACCGAGACAGAGACAGTTACTGGGAGCCAGGGTGTCACAATTCTTGAATTTTGTGCCTTATAATGTTACTGAAACACCGGTATGTAAAAAAACATGAATATAATGATTAAAAACCATTTGATCAATGAATGAACCCTGATGTGGGGTATTTTTGGACACACCATTACTACAATTATGCTTTCGTTATTATTGCTCATGATAGTAATAATATAATGAAAACTAGTTTTTAAAAACTAATAAACTAGTAGGATAAATAAACAATTCGGATATTAGTAATACCCTAGAATATGGAGAAAATAATTTTAATAGTTCTGAAACAGAGAGTACAAGTTTAAGTTGATAATGGGTAAGCTTTATCTCAAATAAAATTCAAGTTTAAATGAGAGGTAGGTTATCATATTCTAGAAAGACATGATTTTTTTTAGCAGACTTAGTCTAACCACCCTAACTGGAGGTTGTCTCACCGACTTGAACAAGTAGTCAAAGATGAAGAACAAGTTTTCAAATAAATCCCTTATTTTTTAAATATATCTACTCAAAAAGGTTTTCGACTCTCACATGTACATATATGTATAAGGAAATAATTTTTAATTTTTTAATTTTTAATAATTTTGTGAGATTAAGACACGAATCTAAAAATAGGTGTTACAATATGTAACATTCATTTAATCATATTTTTATCATGCTTAAATTCTATAATGGCATATTGCCATAGACTATACTCATCTAGTAAACTTATGTGCATATCACTCCATGTGCGAACAACATTATGTATGTGCTCTAAATCTATTACGGGCACGTGCTTATGATTATAGTAAACAACATACATTCAAATCATATTTTCATTATTGACATAATTAATGCAAATATAAGCATTTATTCATATGATCAATAAAGGGTGCATTCAACTCTCACCTAAGCCATTTTTTGTATAATATGCAAGCAAATGCGATTAAAAAGTGCGTGAGTTAAAAATCATCTCCACCTCAATATTTGACTTCCTTGATATCTTTTGTTGTTATTTCAACTTGTTTCGGGTCTTTAACCTTTAAAGATTGACACTATTAATTTTAATAATATAACATTTTTAAAAAATATGATTTAATTACTGTTCATAAACAATACCCATGTAATTTGATTACTATTCATAAATAGTACCACAACTATGAACAGTAATCACAAACAATATTCGTGAACAGTAATTGTAAATAGTATCTATGAATAGTAATCGTAAACAATATTTGTGACTAGTATCATAAACAATATTTGTAAACAATAATCATAGATAGTATCCGTGTATAGTAATAGTAATCTGTGAACAGTATTCTTAAATAGTAATCGTAAACAGTACTGCAGTATCTAGTATGAAATGTGAACTTTTCTATACATGTTTCTTCCATCCCTTGTTCTCTTGACATCCCAATACCTCAATTTTAAAACAAATAAATAATGCAATGAGACTTAGAGAGAGTCATTATACTTACTTTGATCCGTAGAGTCTTCTGGTTGCTCCAAAATAAACGCCCAGAAGGAGGTTCTTACTACTACTATTTTAGGTTTTCCTCTTTTCTACTACTATGGTTGCCATGTGGAACAACTAAAAAATGTGAGAATGCCAAGAAAATGGCTAGGAGAGCAAGAAGAAAAGAAATTGCTTGATAATGAGATGATGAGATATAAGAGGGAGGAAATTTATATAAAATTTTTAGGCAAAAAAGACAAAAATGAACAATGCATGAACAACAAACTGTTTGTTATCTTGTCGTATGTGAACAATACACCATTTGCTATTTTGTTGTATGTGAATCGTGAACAGTACCACAAAATTTTTTTTGGTCCAACAAAAATTTGGGTTATTTATTGACTCAGAAATTTTAGGCCCTGTTTGTTTTATGGGATTGGAATAAGATAGGACAAAAAATTATCCTAATCCGGTGTTTGGAACTATATAGGATAAGACAATTTTTTGTCCGGGCCCACTTTTTAATCCCATGTTAGTGGGATAACTCAAACCCACCATTTTGGGTGGGATTGAGTTATCCCACCCCAAATTTTTTTTTTTACTTTTATTTTTTTTTTTTAAAATAAATTTTTTTTAAATTTTTATATCCCATCCTATCTCATCATATCTTGTCCTACTAAAATAATCTTATCCCATCCTGTGTACCAAACGGGCCCTTAGGATATTACAGCAACGTTATACCGAAATGTTATACTATTGTTTATAAATAAGATGTTATACTAATGTATATCGACTGTATATTAAAGTTATACTATTTTTCAAAGTTAAATATTATATCAATATTATACCAATTTTAGATATCAATGTTATGGCATTATTTATAAGTTAAATATTATATTAATGTTATATCGACAATATATCAATTGTTGTTAATCAATGATTTATAGTATTTTTGATATTGAATTTTTGACGTATGTATAAAAATCAAAATATCAATATTTATATAATTATTTTTATTTTTTATTCAAAAATGTGTTATTTCCTTTTTTAAATCATCCTTAGCCGCAAGGTATTTTACTAAATTTTTAACCCCACCAATCCTTTTTAACTTTAAAAGACCTTTTAATAAAGAAAACCTTTCCTCTTAAGTTTTACTATCGTATTAAAATATGAATTTAAATAAATAAATAAATAAATAGTTAAAATAAAAATAAAAGATTATTTTTTAGCTTTTAATTAAAATAAATTATTTAAATATTATTAAAACTAAAAGAATAATCAACTTCAAAATTTGTTTTTGTTTCTTTGCATCCATATGCTTATTCATTTATTTTATTTTAATTTTATTAATAAAAAAATAAAAATATTTATTAGACTACTAAGGCGAAATTATATAAATAAATTAAATCACTAACGATGAGATAAAAATCGTGCAAATGAGCAGTGACGTAAACGATGAATGAATGTAAAAAATAAAAAGAATATAAGAATATAAATAAATTAAAACTCTCTAATAACGGAGTTTTCAATGAACGGAAGTTTCCTCAATGACCTAATTTTTAAGACTGTTTTACCCCTCTACTTGTCCCTTATTACAATCAAAGCGGCCCTCGTTTTTTTTTTTTTTTTTTTAACTGAACTTCTTTCTCTCATCTGTTTGTTATTTTTATTTTTTTCGCTCTATTTGCTCTGACTTTTAAGTCTTTCGTCGCTCGAACCGTGGATTCTTTCCGCAAATCTCCTCCTTCGCCTCCCTCTCTATTTCTCCCTACTTCTCTTCCGTCTTGCAGACCCGTTAAGCTTACCTAATTGTGCTGCTTGCTATTCAATTATCGCACACGAATGGCGCGGGCTTCCGTTTGACTGCATTTTTTTCCCTTCTCTTCGTCTCTCGCGAGTTGTAGAAGTTAATTTCTGGTGAGGTGCCCTTCTCTTTATCTTTATCTATAGATTGATGATAAAAAAATTGGATCTTTTGATCCTTTCGTGTTGATTTGTTGTTCGGTATTCTAAACTTGATTGCCGGATAGATTTGGGATTTTTATTGTTATTGGATTTTACAAATAGGACAATTGGATTTTACTAAAAGAAAAGAGGTTTTTGATTTACTGTTGATTTGTTGTTTGGTACTACGAAAAACGAGATTTTTTTTTATCGATTTAGTGTTGATTTGTTGTCTGATCAAAAGAACAAGATGTCTGTCAATAATGATTAAGGATGCACAGAAGAATATCGTGATGAAAAGCAGAACCATGGCTTCTCTGCATCTCAATTATTGGAATTCTTTTTCTTTATTGTAATAATCTAAATAGAACTTAACATGAGCAATCACTGCATCAATACCATTTTGTCTCGTTTTCTACATATGAGCCTGAAACTTTGTTAGAAGTCTGACGTTGAAGAAAAAGTAAAAGAAGACAGACGAAGAGCAGAGAACATTACTTAAGAGAATTGAATTGCCATGCTTCTTGTTTTATTTTCTTTTTTTCGTGAATAACATAGCTTTGGCATTCTCTTTTTAGCGTTGTCAGCTCTTACACGTTTGTATTTTCCCACTCCTCACTTAATGGTATAGATATAGAGTTCCTTCCCATTGTTTTTTTTTTTTTTTTTTTTTTTTTTTTTTTTTTTTTTTTTTTTTTTTTTTTATTAAAATTTTTTTCTTAGGAAAAGAACAAAGACTTCTTCGGTTGCTTTTTTTTTGGTCTAATTT